>VZRN01000098.1:1295314-1357998 GCA_013397935.1 Dasyornis broadbenti
CTTCTTCCTTGCTCTGCTTTTATTAGCTAAGAAAAGTGGGAAAGAAAATAAATTGAAGGACTTGGTTAATGCAATGTGTGACATTAGAAATTACCTTAATAATGAAATGCATGATCAGACCAATTAGAGAGGTGGGGTGGAAATGCTGTGTGTGTAGGTAGTGCATGCTTAGCATACACAACCCCTGAAAACAGAGCTGATAACCATCACGGAGGCAGGAAAATAACTGTGTTTCCTCTGCTCCAGAGCTCTGGTTTGATGGTCTTTGCTGTGGCCAAAGCCAGGTCACCTTTTTCCTTCTGACTTCAATTATTTTTTATCTATACCTTTGTAAAAAGACATTGCTGTTTCAGTGAGTAGAGTGAAAATGAGCATTTTCTAACAATTGCTAGTCTTTCCAGCTAAATCTAAATATGGTCTGTAACTTTTGGAAGGCTTAGACCACATCCTGTGCTGGATGTCACGGATATGTGACCACAGCCGTGAGCTATGTACAGCAATGGTTTGCTTGAAAATGGGAATATTTATGAGTCTGTAGAGTATATACATGTGAATCCTATGGGAAAAGCATCTGTCCCATCCCTCTAGGATCACCCATCTCAGCAAATCTGTCCTTAAAAACAAAATCCTAAGGATTTTGTGTCTTTGCAAACTGAAAACTGATGGTGTTTTAGGGGTTTTTTGCAGGGGGAGAGGGTTTGTTTTTTGGGGTGTTAAATTTTTTTTTTTGTGGATTTTTTGTGGGTTTTGGTTTGCGGTTGTTTTGGGTTGGGTTTTTTGGGGGTTTTTTTTATTGTTTGCTTGCTTTGCTTTCATGGAGTTGGGTTTTTTTGTGGGAGGGGGTTTTTTTGTTTTTTTGGTTTTTTGGGGTTTTTTTTGGTTGTTGTTGTTGGTGGTGTTCTTGTTGTTGTTTGTTTGGGGGGTTTTTTGCCTCTGAGGGGCTGAAAAATAAAACCACTTTTTTCCAGCCACGTCTTTTCACATTACCCTGTATGAGCACAGCAGCATTAACGCCTTGGTAAATGATGTTGAAATGCAAGAAAAAAGCTGTAAAAGTTAATTCAGTAAGGAGTGCTGGGTACCTTTTTAAATATTGTTATTAGCATGCATTATATGAAAACCACCCACTTCTCACTATAAGCAAGACTACAAGCAGCTGACTGAGGAGGAAAGTTCAAATCTGGTGCAGTTTTTAGCATATCCCTTCATATAAAGTTTGAGTGTTCAGAGTGTACAGCTGTGCATTTTTTACCACGTTCTTTGAGACAAGGGTTTCCTGGCCTGCCAGTTCTCAAAGTTACATGTTTCTTACCAGGTAGTCCCAGATTCTGTGCAGATTTTGCTACTCTCCTCACAGTACTGGTGAGCCGGGAGTCAGAGCAAAGTTTTGCTTGCAGAGCTCTTTGTCCCCAGGAAAGCACGGGCGTCGTTTTTGTTAGAAGCCCCACGCTGGCAGCAGAGGCAACATTTCTGCTGTGTTTGTCGGGGAGATGGTGCAGCGCTTCGGATTCCTCCTCCTGCCTTGTGATATCGGGCACTGTCGGTTCTCTTTTTTGCTCTCTGCTGCTGCAGTTTCAATCACAGGTGTGTGCTGGTATGTTCTCCTTGAAGGCTGTTCTGCAGATCTGCATAAACAGGCATAAACAAAGCTGCTGTATTGAGTAATGGGATATTCAAGGGCCTCATTTCAGATTGATGATGATGAATGAAAGAAGGGTTACAGAACAGAATAGACCTGGGAGTCTGCTTAGCTGTAAGAAAATACTTGACACAGTAGAAAAGTAGGGAATTAAAAGTAATTTGCCTGCCTCAAGTACTGTACTTTCTGTATGAGAGCTATCAATTGTTTAAATAGAGGGAATTGAAATTATACTGCCATTTGGCACAATAGGACTTAACTCTAATTTTACCAATTAGAGTACAAACCTGTCAGGAGGAGCGCTGATGAGGGGCATGTGGGCTGGTGTGTGCCGAGGCAGGTTCAGAGAGGTGCCAAGCGCCTGGCTATTGGCTTTATTAAGTGGAATGTTCTGCTTAAAACATTGCCCAAAGGCTTCCAGGTGTAAAGTAAGTCTTGTGGTGTGTGTGTGCACCTCTGGGAGCCCCCCCACACACTTAAGTTGGTCCAGGAGCTCTGGGCAGGAATTCAAGTCTGGCGATGCCAGGAAAAGGTGACCCTGCTGTGCTGGTTTCCCTCTCAAGTCTGCTGCACGGTGCAATGCAATTCCTACAGCAGTTATTTTTCCTCTTGGACCTCTCTTTTCCTCTGTGCCTGGGCAGTGCTGAGGCACACTAAAGTGAATTGTCATATTGCTGCCCTTCCTAATCTTCCATTGCCCAGACTTCTGTCTAGCAATACTTTCGTCCAGGAAAATCGGTGGATTTTGAAGACAGGCATTTTCAGTGGTTATTTCCCAGTCACACTTGTTTGCATGGGAATTGCTGAGGGTTCAGGCAGCTTTGTTGTGGTGGCTTTGCTGTGCACTGGCTTAAAACCTGCCCATCTCCATCTGCCTGTACCCATAGCACAGACCCCTCAGGCTCAGGCTGTGGCTACTCTTGTGTTGGTGGCTACCATGGGGTGACACTGGCTAGTCAGGGGAGAAAAAGTAGAACAAAGGGTTCATGAGCTGAGATAAGGAACTGGGAGAGATCACTCACCAAATACCGTAACAGGCTCTAATTAGAGATATGAATTGAATTTATTACTAACAAAGTCAGAGCAGGGTAATGAGAAGTAAAATAAACTCTTAAAAACACATCTCCCCGACTCCTCCCTCCTTCCCAGCTCTACCTCCTACCCCAAAGGCTCAGGGAGGCAGGAATGGGGGTTATGGTCAGTTCATTACCCATGATTTCTCCCACTACTCAGGGAGAGGAGTTGTTCCCCTGCTCCACCGAGGGGTTCCTCCCACAGGAGACAATTTTCTGTGAAATTCTCCAGCATGAGTCCATTTCACAAGCAACAAAACCCTGTGAACTGCTGCAATGTGTGTCCATCCCACAGGCAATAGTCCTCCCAAAACTGCTGCAGCTTGGGCTCCGCTCTTCATGGGCCTTCCACAGGGTCACAGCATCCTCTCCAGCATCCCCCTGCTCCGGTGTGGGGCTCCTCCACAGACTGCAGCTGGATCTCGGCATCCCCATGGATCTTCATGGGCTGCCAGGGCACAGCTGCTTCACTGTGGTCTTCACCACGGATTGCAGAGGAATCTCAGCTTCGGTACCTGGAACACCTCCTCCTCCTCCTTCTGTACTGACCTTGGAGTCTGCAGAGCTGTTCTTCTCACATGTTCTCACTCCACTCTTTTCTGGCCACAATTACAACTGTGCCATAATGGTTTTTTTTTTTTCTTTCTTCTTAAATCTGTTATCCCAGAGGCGTTACCACCATTCGTAATTGGCCTGGCCTTAGCCAGTGGCACACTCATCTTTGGAGCCATAAGGGATTGGCTCTGCCAGACAGAGCTTCCCTGCAGCCTCCTGGCTACCAAAACTTGTCCATCAAACCCGAACCAGTGGCCAGTGTTTGAGTGCAAACCCAGCTCTGTGTCTGGGCTGTGAGTGCCGGCCCTGTCACCTTCTGCCGACGCTGCTGCTGCAGGCCCGTGGCACAGACGGGCTGGCTGGGCACGTCCAAAGCCTCCAACCAACGCAGCAAGACTCACAAGGGACCATCTGTCACTGCCCAGAGCCCTTTCCCTCTGAAGGCAGGAGGAATTTAAAAAATCAGAGGAGGTAATTAGTTTAGTTACTCTTCCAGGCTTCACCCAGCAGTCACTGCTCAGCCTGGCTGTGCTGGCTCTGCATGAGGCCTGGCTTTCTGCAGGGGTGGGGGCTCTTGTCTTGAATTTCTGCTTCTTCCTCCTTTTCTCTGGGGTATTTGGATTCCCACACCTGTTCCCCCCAGGACATGGCCATGTCTTTCGTTCCTGTGGCATCTGCCATGCTCCAGTCGCTGGCCCAGTTGCTTTTCCCATTTATCCCGAAGGAGGAGCATCTGTCCCCACTGGTTTCAGCATTTCTTGTGCCCAGGCCTCCTGTGGGCCCCGCAGCAGGAGCTGGAAGCTCTGGTGTTGTCCAGAGTGTGCTGCCGTGCATGGAATGGTGGGGATGGAAGAAACTGTCCCCTTCTCCAGCTCTGTGCAGTCTCACAGTCTGAGAGGGCCATGAATTCCTTTGCCTCAGAAAACAGTAATGTCTGGCACACAGGTGAGGCCTTGATCTGATGGAAATCATGCTGGAGGTGACTGTGTCAACATGATTGAGATTTTTTTCTGGGTTTTTTTTTTCTGTAAATGATGATATTTCTGCTTAATAGGACTACAGAGATGTTATGTGCTGTGAAAAAAAATTCCCTTTGCATGGCAGGAGTGAGGGATTCCACCACCCCCCCCCCCCCCCCCTCATGTCAGTTATTGGCAGGAATTGTGCACAAAGAAGTAAACAGGGTCACTGTCAGTAGTTTAACTTACTTTACTCCTCAGTTACAGCTTACAAGAAGATGTAAAGGCCATTTCACCATCACTTTTGGGTTTTTTTCCCCTCAGGACAGAGCATATGAATATGTACATGTCATCCTTGAAAACTATAACTTATTTAATCTTGGAATGGGTTTGCCATGGCACTGTCTTGCTTGACCACGGCTCTTGTCAAAGAAATGCTGACATGACCAAGAAACCCAATAAGCAGCTATAGTCCTTCCAGCTAAAAGGAAGGAGTTGCAGCCAGGACATAAAAGGAGGAAGAATTGGCACAAGGATGCGTTTCATTTTGCCATTTTTCACATCTGGGGTAATTGCCAGCTATGCAGGTGAAGCAGAGCAGGTGCAGATATTGTATCCAGGGTGAAACCCACAAAAAACCAAAAGCTTACTATTTTATCGAGATTCTTTTAGTATAAATCACAAGAATTGAGTGTTTCCTAATTTTATGGGGTGTCTAACAACCTCGGTCCCAAAACTAGGCATATTAACTGCATCCAGTCTAAGTACTTTCTAGAACCACAAAAATACATATCCTGATTTTGTTTGGATGTATTACAACCCCTGCCCTAATATCACTACTGGACACACAAGCTCTGTCCAAACGGAATGATTTCTGGAATTTCAGTAAATCCCTTTACGTGCTGAAGGCTCGATCTGCTGCCAGTTTAGTTTAGCTGAGCTTGACTGACACTGTGCAAGGTTTTATCAGCTAAGCAGCTGTTTTCTTGGGCTTGGGATCCCACAAACACAGCCTTCAGTGTGATTTCAGAGGGAACAGAGTCCCTGCGCGTCTGTGAGTATTGACAGGCTGCGCCCAAGTTTTTCCTAACTGCTGTGTCAAAGGGTTAAGTAAATACAGAGGCAATTTAATCTTGCAACCTGTGTTTTTGAAGAGATCATCCTTGAAACTACCACCAAGTTCACCAGGAGCAAAATCCACAGCTTTGTGAAATTCAGTGGAAAATTGGCTTCAAGGAGCATTAACTCAGGTTCTCAGTGAATGTCTTTCTTCTTGATTAAGAGAGGGGGAAAAAAAAAAGAGGAAAAAGAGCACCTTTAGATACTAAAGTCACTTTTTACTTTCCCCACAAGTTTGAATTTGTCCATTACCTGGAGTATTTTCCTATTTTATTTATTGATACTGAGACAGAACCATGTTTAGGTTTAATTCGAGGCTCCAGATGGTTTTTAGAAGGCGATCACGTTTACAGTCCTGAGATTTGTGCATGGCTGTTTCCCCTTCCGTGCCTTACAGCTAAACCCCTCTTCTCAGATGTGGAAATTCCATGAAATTTCACAGTTCCTGTGAAGGAAAAGGTCTTTTCCTGCAAAGCCTTTGGCATGATTTCCGTGGAGGATGGCAGTGCTTTCCCCTAGCACCCAAGCATGCACGGAGGGGTCATGGCCAGCTCTGCAGCCTGCTCTGACTTGGCTTTGGAGAGGGGCATTTTTTCATCCAGTCCTCCAAGGCCCTGTGGGGCCACAGTTCTCCCAAATCTGCCAGCAGGGCTCAGAGCCCCTGAATATCAGGTGTTGTGTGGTGGACCCGAATGGTAGCTCAGCTGAGGGTTGAAAATGGGGAGTGGTGCTTTTAAATCATTTGGCTTGGTTTATCAAATAATCCTGAAATAGATCATCTTAAGATGAAACTTTCTATGCTCTGGGTCCATTCAGTGTCGGAGGATTGTGTAAAAACACAAAGGACCCTCTGGCTCCCCTCTTTGCAGCCCAGACCCCTGCACAGGTGCCTTCTACATCCTCCTCCCACCACAGTGTGGGAAAGCTGGGCTCTGCGTCTCCTTTTCTGCTCTGGATTGGATTTACCATGATACTACGTGTGATAATTTTATTTTAGGCACCATAGTATGGCCACGTGTTACTTTGTGAGAGCAGCACTGTGTAATCCAGCTGGTGGCTTTTTGTTTTGCTTTTCCTTTGCAAAGGAAAGCTTTAAAGCCAGCTTTTAGAGAAGCTTTAAACTCAGCTTTTACAGTGAATGTAATGCAGGAGCATCAGCAAAGTCCATCAAGGCAGGATTTGCCCTTCCCATGCTCTGTTCCTGCAAACCACACCTCAAAGGTGTGCAAGCCCTGTTTTTCATTAGGAACTAGAAAAATCTATTGTGTTTTAGAGAAAAAGTGTGCAGGAACTGTTTGTTTGAAGAGATGTTTCGGCTACCAAAACCTTACTGAGTGCGGGTACCAGTGATGGAGGAAACACTTGTTCTGTCGTTTCTTTGCACACTTGGCTTTCAGCTCACTTGTGTTAAGCTTTTCAGCTTTTGCATCTGCTATATCATTTTGCTTTCATTTTTAAAGTGTGCTGTGTACATCCAAAACCACATGAGAATGATCTGTTTTCTCCTTTTTGTTTCTTTCTAAGGCAATAAGACATCTGGCTGCTCCTAGTGTGAATTATCAAGTCTCATTCTTTTAACCCCCCTCATCACTTTATTTGTAAAGTGCTCACCCGCTGAGATACCAGGGGCCATGTGCAAACAGTTTAAAACAACATTGGGAAATAAATGGCATGGGCAAAAATGATGAGATGCTTTTTAAAGTAGAAAAGCTGTGAGTGCTGACAAAGGCATGATGAGGAGCGGGGGAGAGAGGTCAGATCAGTCCAGCATCACTGCAAAGTCCGAGGCTGACCCTTCTTCCAAAAATCAAATGTAAAGTTCAGCTCTTCCTCCCTGGGTGGCGACCCCAGCAGGGACTGGGATGTGCCCTTAAATCTTCTTCTGAATTTGGCCAGTGCTGTAAGAAAAGCCATATCCCTGACCATTTGGGAGAGCAGGACCCCCAGCATTGCTGGGGTGATGATCACTGCACGACGAGACTGGAAAACTTTCCAAAGCTGAACTTCCATCCCTGGAAGTGTCCAAGGCTAGGTTGGACAGGGTTTGAAGCAACCTGGGATAGTGGAAAGTGTCCCTGCCCATGGCACGGGGTGGAACAAGATGAGCTTTAAGGTCTCTTCCAACCCAAACCCTTCAATAAGTCCTCTGGAGGCAGCTAGTGGGGAGTCCTTTGCATGAAGGCGCTGGGTGCCTGGGTGTTCAGATCTCCCCGTGCCAGCTCCCTGTGCCTCTGGGAGCTCTGCTAGAGGTGGAATTGTGGTGCTAAAGCCTGGCTGGCTGAGGCACGGATGCTGCTCGTGCGAAGTCCTGGGAGGAAGCATAAGGATTGAGGCTGAGCAAATGAGCTGGCTGGCTCTGTTTGTGTGCCCCAGCTGCCAAATGGCTTTTTTTGGGAAGAGCCCTGCCAAAAAAAAAAGCCCGAAACAACACCGTGCTGCCAAGATGTTCAACTCTCTGTGCCCTCTCCAGCAGATAGAGATGTCCAGAAAGACAAAGCGCTGCTGCGATGTTCCTCTTCTCTCTTGTTCGTGCACGAGGCAGCTTTCAGGTGCCCAGATGGCAACATCTTTGGGACTGGCATGGATGGGGTGACCTGTGTGCAGGGATGGGGCATGGGGCAGATCAGAGGGTGGGAAGGCATCAGCCTCACGTGCTTCTTTTCAGCATTTTGTGGTCTTGCAGCACGGTCTTGTGCTTCCACAGTATCTCTGCAAAGAACCTCATGGAAAATAAATAGGAGTTTTCATGGAAAATAAGAGGGTGATGAAACAAATAACACATCGTTGATCTATATCATTATAAAATTACTTATATGCAGGAGAGTTGCCAGTAAATGAAAAGAAATATCCAAATCTGATCACGGCTTTGAGCGGCCGCAGGAGCTGAGCAGTCGGTCCCTCTGTCTAGGATTAACTCCGTTTATCCTGAGCACTGTGGGAAGCAGCACTAGCATCAAAGAGGATAAACTCTGGTTTTCCTGGTGCTTTTCCATCTGACAAAGCCTTCAGAGCCTCACACTTCACCCAGAAGTGTTAGGACTAATGCAGGCAGGGGGTGAGCGAGCTCTAACCCTTCCTGGGAGCAGATTGCTCGCATGGAAATCTGTCCCTGCATTGGAGGGTGAGGAGCTGGCAGGGCAGGACTAAGGCAGACTTCAGGGAACAGATGCCAAACACCAACAAAGGCATTATTGGTGATGAGGTGGGTGCAGGTGTTGCAGAGACAGGGAGCCTTCAGCAAAGAGTCAAAGCAAATTCCTCTATGCCAACTTTCTATCCTCTGGATCTTTGTTCAGATGCCATACATTTTTAGCAATCCTCACTGGGACAAATTTAGTCAGGTCTTTCAAGGTTTTCTTGGGTAGAGATGAAGGCAGGCACAGCCATGAGCACTTCAAGGGCTGGTGCCTACAGGAAATGAGAAATTTTGACCAGGAACAGCTTGAGCCTGAAGTTGAGAAATTTGGCTTTGCTGTGATGGATGGCAGAAGACTGGGTGGGTAGATCTGAAATTGAGGAATTTAATCAACATAGCAAATGACAGGTTTGATTTTAAGCTGTTGTCTTTATCTTCAAATGGGAATGGAGGTTTCTGGAACTAAGAGAGATGGAGAAAAAGCCCTAGGGTAAGGGAGGTGGATGGAGAAAGTTAGTGCTGTTTTGGGACAGACTTCTGGTCAGCTGGCACCACCAGGCTCTGCTGTGCTCTGTTGTACTGAGGTGCTTTGCTGATATTTCTGTGTTACTAAATCAAAACAACTCTTTGATTACAAAGCGTTGAGGAAAGAGCAACAGCCATGACAGGAAAGTGTGGCTGAAATGAAGTAACAATCCCAAAACGGAAACCAGTCAGCCCAGTGCCACCTCAAACTGATCATCTGGTATTCCCACCGATGCAGGGCCAGAGGCATCTTACAGCCACATCAGGAGGATTTTAGCCAGGAGTGAGAGAGGGGGAAGGCTGTACGGTAACATGCACGTTGCTTGAACTGATTGAAAACCAAATGGGCAATTTTCAGCCACGAAAATCGGGTGACAGGACAAAGCAAATGAGTGCTACAAGACCAACTAATAATCAAGATGAATACTGAACTTATCTTACTGTGCACCAGGTGGTGTTTGTTAAGATTTCCTAAATGCCGTGAGAATTTACCGGTGCTGCTGTCTAGGTTGAGTCAGACTTCTCAAATACACTGAGCTTATTACCCATGCTTTTCTTTAAGGTGTTAAAGAAAAAAAGTGCAAAAATGCTTATGATTTTTTCACTGAAGTATAGAATAAATAAATATGAGGATAAAACTGGTTTGGGGGGGTTTAGCAATTTCCTCCCTATTAGCAAGATCCTGTGCTATGGCTGGAAGTGTTTTAAAGGAATAATTAATAATTCATTTATTTTTTACACAAATATTTCTCTAACACTTTCCTGTTCTAGTTAGCTTTTGAAAAACAAACCCAGTTTGAACTTGAGGGGAGAGAAGTTTGAAATATTTTAAACGAATTAACTTCTCCTAGGACCTTAACTACCATGCTCTCTCAGAATTTTAAATCCAATCCGTTTGAATAAAGCATATGAGTTCCTTTTTTTTTAAAATGGAGCAAAAAAACCCCCAACCTCCGAAGCAGACCAGAGAAAAAGAAGACAATAGTGCTTGGAAAGCAACCTCTTGGCAAAGAGGAACAAGAGCAGTGGAATAATTTAATTGCTCATCAGCTAATTATACGGTATTATAATGTTAATGTGTCTTCATCATGACAATGTAATAGGTATAGATTGAAGCATATGAAAAAGAAAGTGTTGATGCAGTAATTATAACTAAGAGCAGAGCTGTTAGAGTAATTATAGCGCTTCATCAGGTAATTAACGTATTGTTCAACTTGAGATGGAGAACAAAGAGTGAAGAAGTTAAATATTGAAGGACATGCCTTCCCCGCTCCCCAGCTCCCGGCACTTGCCGCAGGAGGTGATACTCCGCATTGATACTGTTATTTTCTTATTTCCTTGGACATCTTTAATCGCCTGGGGGGAGCTGTCAGGGTGCTGGCAGCCAAGCAATAGTTGTTTTAAGCTGGTTATGCTGAAGACCCTCTGGACCCTCCCTGCTGCAGAGGCAGTCGAGGTGCGGGTGGGTGTCTGGCACTAAAGGGCAACAGATGCTGCTGCAAATCGACCTCTGGTCGAAGACTCCAATTCAGCACGGGCAGGACTGATGCACAGAAGTCCTGGAGCAAAATGACCACCTGAAATTGAGCTGGATTTCCCCTGTCTGCCCACGGGACTGCTCTTGGGGTGCTGTGGGTGCTGAGGGCAGACCTGCCAGGGCACGGTGTCCTCGCTTGTGCTGCTTCTGTGCCCATGCCTTGCTCCCGCTGCCCCAAATCCCTGCGGGAAAGCAGCGCTGGCCTGGCTCTCACAGCTCCCAGGCTGGGGATTTGGCTTATTCGGATCAAATCCAACGTGTCCAGCAGTCAGCTCTCCCGTGGGGAAGGTGCTGGGCTGCTCCCGGCACATCCCCGCCTGCAGCCGACAGCAGCACTGGGGAGAACCACTCAAGGCTAATCAGGGGTTTCATTTTGATTCGTCCCAAAGAGAGATGTGAGAGCTGTCCTGCCTGTGCAATTTGACTTAGGCTGTTGGAAAAACCTGCCCAGGATCAGGGAACAGTGCTTGAGGGGGGATGATTTGTCTGGATTTGATTTTTCATTTGCTGGCGAAACAGACCAAGAGTTGTTTTCAGCTGAAACAGACCAAGAGTTGTTTTCAGCTTTGTACAAAAGTGATAAGGAAGCCTTTGGATCTTGGGCAGCAAGTATTTGCAGCATATAGATTACTTTCAACTATCCTCCCCCCCCAAAAAAAAACAACAAACAGAACCCAACAGGCGTTTCTTGCTGTCTCTCTCACCCCACAGGAGTGCTTTAAGTCACTAGACCAGTGCTGTAAGCATGTGGATGCACTTAACCATGAACACACACTTCCATGTGTGTCTGTACTGCCCTGTAAGATCCTATTCCCATCTCAGTGTGCAAATTTTGACAGAATCAGTGTTTTCTGTCAGGGGATCTCCCAGTCAAGTCTACACCTAAAGCATGGCAGTAGCACAAGGTGGATTTGTTCCCTGTCCTTGGTCCCTCAGGACAGCTCAGCACCACTGCCTTCTGCCAGCCTGCAATCTGCACGCCTCCCTGGAGAGCTAATGATACTGGTGGCAGCAGTTTTTAATTTTTGGCTGAACTTCCCTCCTTCACCTCAGCACAGTTTTTTGTTGAAAATCAAACCACCTCGCAACTGCTTGTCCTCGCCAGCAGCGTAATTTGTGATGAAATTAGGTCAACAGTGGGACTGGTTTGGTGAGTTCATTTAGTGATTTGCAGTTCAGTTTGATGCCTTGCTACAGTTTATTTAAGTGTTGCATCCTTTTGCGGACTCTCCAGGAGAAATGTGTGGTACCCAGCTTCAGTGCTCGAAGTATTTGCTCAGAATCAAATTGAATGTTAAAATGTTACTTTAAGGTAAATCATGTCCTGCAGCAGGAAGGAGGATGTTGTTCATCTGGTGGAAGGTGAGGAAACAGGTACTGGAGGGTAACAGAAAGGTGGGATCAGTGTAAGAAAATGGGATTTGGATGAGGTGAGCTGCAAGGAGCTTGTCTGCAAAGGCAGCCGGTGCAGAGCCCTTGGGATCATGAGCTGAAGTCACTGAAGTGCAGCAAAAGAGGGCTGAAAGGAAATTAGATTGCTGGTAGGGAAGGAAGAAACCCAGAAGAGCAAAAAGAAGTGTGCTGGCTAAAAGGACAGAGGTAGATAAGGGTGAGCTGAGTTTTAGGTTAAAAAAAGATGTCCAGGTATCAGAGAGCAGAAGCTTTGGAGCAACCATCTGATCATAAGGGCGAATGGAATTTCAGGGTGGTGGTTGTTAAATTTGTATGGGGGATTACATGTGTAATGCCAGCAAGAGCACCTCCCACCGCCTTGATCCTGAGCAGCCTAAATACATCCTGCAGACACTGGCTGAGGGTTTTTGGAGGGGTAAAAGAGAGGAGCTGGAGCTCTTGTGCCTCCAGGGACCATGCCCTGGAACAGGTCGGTGCATTAAGCTGGTTCTGCCTTGGGAGTGGAGTAAATAAATGTGATTAAAGTCTCTCATATCCTCATCTGGAATGCCACAGTTTAGGACCTCGATTCGTTATTGTTAAGAACACAGTGTTAGTAAGGTCAGGTATTAGCAGCACGCGGCGTTTCAGTGAGTATGTGCTAACCCAGCCTGAGCATTTCATTCTGCTTGAGTACAGCTTCAGTTACTCTTCAAAATGAATGAAAATCAGACACCTGTGTATTTTGAACGCCTCTGGAAAAAAAATGGCCTTAAAATACAGTTATAATTACATACCCTATATTCAGCCAATTGTAGGCAAAATGGAATAAAGCTATTAGATCAAAAAAAGCGCATTTTAATACACTTTAATATTTTTCTAGATTGAATTTGTCATGTTTTGCAGAAAAAACCCTTTTGTTGAGCAGAATTATACATTAAATTCGGTTGGCCTTTTCCTGTTAGAAGCTGGAGAAGTTTGTTCCCCGGTAAAAAGCACATTTCTCTGTCTTGAAAAGATTTAATTGTATTTCCATGAGCTCCTCTGTCACAGGCATGGAAGATGTGTTCTCTTAACAAGTCTGTCTGTTCGGGCTTCAGTGTGTAATATCAGTAGCACTCTGGAAAAATTCCCTTCAGTGGAACAGCAGAGCTTAGTCTGAGTGTGTGCTAATGATGGATGGACGTGGAGTATCTCCTGCTGGATTGCAGCTGACCCTGTGCAAAGAGCTCGGCGCTAACTCAGCTCAGCGCTTCCAGCTCGGGGGAATCTGATCCAAATGGAGCCCCTCAAGAACTGGCACTTTAATCCTCCTGATATTTTGTGTTCTGTTCTAATGCACTTAAATCTGGGGTTATGGGCAGGACTGCCCTGTTCAGAACTTGTTTTCCGTTTGCAAAAGGGAATTAAAGCCCAGGTCAGATATGGTGGCAGATGGGAAGACTTGCCTGTGGGTAATCTCACAGCTTGCCCTGTATGCCCTTGCCCCTTTGGAAAATGCCATCCAGCATCACCAGGGCCTAATACCCATGTCCTCCCCCCCCAGCACCATCCACCTTTTCAATTTCTCTTCTTTTCTTGCACATCATCCATTCAGATTTCCTGGGAGTGGAAGGGAGAGTTATTGACTGTCTTTTCATGAGCTGTCATGAAGCAGTAAATAGAGGCAAAAGACAAATGCAGCCACATCCAGGGAAAGAAATATCATAATTAATATCTCAGTAGAATAAAGTGTCTTCATAAGGGCAAGAGGGGAAATAAAAGGAGAAAGAGATACTAGCTTGGCATATATCAATGTTTTAGTTAGAGATAGATACATTCACTCTACTGCAGCTGTGACCAGCATGTGATGGACTAATGAAGGAACACAGAGACAGCATAGAAATGAAGCCTTTGAATGAACTCTTAAAGAGTTTCCATCAATTGACAGAGACGGAGATAAATCTTGGATGTCAAAATTGTGGGAGTCGTAGAGTTGCATTTCCTTGTGGTGGGGACACTGTAAACGCTTGGGAACTGAGTGTTTAACCAACTGCTATTAAAACTGTTATAAAGGCAGTGTATTAAGTATCTGTATGTATCACAACGCAGTGGGTAGCTCTGGTCCTCTTGAGAAGGGTCGCTCTTTGCAAAAAAGAATTGGCATTTGTGTCAATAACAAGAGTGCCCCTGTGTATGGCGGGCTGTGCCGAAGGAGAGATCTCAGCGTTCAGCGCTCCAGTTAAAGGTGAGAAGGCACAGGATACGTTCAAAAGCTGAGACATCTGCCCCTAATTTATGCAATCATGTGGAAGTGTAGGCCTGAGGCCTGGAGCAGATAAATTGCTCAGGCACTGCCCAGCAAGTTACAGCTGATGTGTCACTACCAGTAATTGTGGGGTCTTTTACAAGATCCATGTCTTGCACAAATACAATTACTGTATTTTACAGCAGTCAGTGCAAATCACACATTTCCATATTGCATACCAACGTTGGTATCTGATTAGCACCAAATTCAATTTGTGTTAATAAGCCTAAGGCAAAATTAGCTTGATACAGTGTCATTTAGCAGTATTTAGACATGAGAAACAGGTTGTTTCATCTTGCTTTGTGTAGGTGTACTGTAGCACAGCAAACAAGGGGAACCAGCGTGTTAACCTGAAAGATTTTTCTCCCTAGGGAAGATGGTGTGTGTTACCAGGGAGGCTGGAGGTGTGAACGTTGACATTACAGGGGGTGTGACAATCACAAACTTAGACCTTTGAGCTCAACAGGAAAGGGTTCAGGTGGGAATACTATGAGAATATCAATCAAATTTTCCTTAGGAGGAAGCATCTCACACCCATGATACAACTCAATCATACATTCCTGAATGCCAGCAGTAGTTGCTTTTGGTGATGAGTGGGCTTAGGGACTTAAAGCTTAACGTGATTTAGGAAATATTGTCAAAGTGTAGCCCACAGCGCGAAGATGCTACAAGGAGCACTTTTCCTGCTCCTGAGCCCCACCAAATACTGCCCTTTAATTGTCCCTGGGAAATCCCATTGATGTAAGACATGATAGTTTTGTTTTGCAAGTTAACTGTTCCCAGCAGGATTAGTCATAGCTGGACCTGTGTCCACTAAGGCTGTGTGAAATGGCTTTTAAAGGGTAATATTAATCCCTTTAGTGGCAATTTTCATATGCAAATCCATTAGGAGCGCACAAATCCCATGGCTGTTTGTGAACCCTCGAGGCACTGAAACGCTCCTGTAACATTATTTTTTCTTTTCCCTTTGAGCTGCCCCTCCTGATGCTTCCCAGTTCACTGCTGTACCAAGCCTGATATCCTCCCTAATTCCACTGGGGGGGAAAAGGTATTTCAGTAGAGCTGAGTCTTTGCTCGACTTTCAGGAGCTTGAAGAAGTAACTTTAAGTTGTGCCTCCCTATTTATAAATGCACTTAATTGAAGATAACGCACTGTTACCCCCATATAAAGTGTGTAGTGGCCCAAACTATATTTTTCCTGTGTAATGAGCGCACTGCTCTGCTTGTTTTATTAGATATCTGCTGATTTACACTTGCTGAGGATCCAGCCTGGACCTCCTTCCAGTCAGATGGGTGTGAAACTGCCTGCAGGACCTCGATTGTCAGTAAAAAGCCAATGTTAGCAATTTTCATCAGGCAGCATGGAAATTAATTAGCCCAATTTTATGGAAATTAGCTCATTATAAATAATTTTAGCTGGCCCATTCACAAAGCACTTTACACATTAGGGGAAAAAAAAAAGAAAAAAGGAAAAAGGAAAACGCAAAGCTCTGTGAATTGGATACCGAAAAAACTCTTTCTAAAAACAAATGCTCTTCAGCAGCTGTGCCATTGGCAGGGGAGGGGTGGCACCCGCAGATTGAGCCTCTAGACTGCGCTTTTTTCCCACTCAGCGCCTGAAAGAGCAGCAGGGAGGGATTTGTTGGGGGCTGCAGATGTCCTTGCACAGCCTGAGGTTGCACGTTCTGCTCCTGCTACCTTTGGGCTTGGCCGAGGGAGGAGGAGGTGACGCAGCGGGGATGGACATTTCCCAGGGGTGCTGGTCCTGTGCCTGAGAAGAAATAAAATGGTTCAGACACAAAGACGTAATTACAGGGGTGAGAGCAGGTCCAGCTGCTGGAGAAGCTCCGCCATCTCCTCCCTTTGACTTTTTAGACTACAGGGCAGGAAGGGCACCTGAGTTCTGAGTGTTCTCGCGTCTGTGGGTGTCTGTCTGTCACAGCCCCAGAAGGTCCCATGGATCAGCTTGGCCCTGTGAAATCTCCAAGCAGTCCAGACCAGACGATCCTGGGGCTCCCGTGTTTTGATCCCCATCTTTTTTAAGGGTTTCTAGGTTCTGAGGAGCTTCTAGCACAACCTGTTTTCTGTTTTTACCCACTTTGGTGCTTTTACCAAAGGGAATTTTTAATAAAACCTGCCTTCAGACTAGTCAGGAATACACAGGTCATGCAAGGAGACAAACACCTTCACCCCAAGCTCGAGCATTGTCACTTTGCTTGAGGAGTTTTCAAGATTTACTATCTTCAGGGTGTCTAAAAATTTGCCTGGGGCTCATAATTTTCCTCTTGACTTACACAGCATCTCTGTCCAGCAGCCAGCATGGACTGGTTGTCCTGTTGAAAAACAGTTTTTCTTTCCAAAAGTGCCATCTCCCAGCCCCAGTTTCATTCTTCTCTCAGATCTGTGTGTTTTTTGAACTCTTGTCTTCTCTTCCTTTGACAAACAACGTCCTTGCAGCGCCGGGAAAGAAGCTGGGGAAAAACCCTCCTTATTTAGGGAGTGATGTTCCCAGAGAGCCAAGTCTGGTTCTGTCGTTGTTCAGCCACGGACACAGCCCTTCCTGTAGATACAGGAGTGGCTCAGAGCATCGTGTCCTGGTAGATAAATTCCCATTTGCTTTGTTTGTCTCTGGGCATTTCCCTGGGCATAACTAGCATCCAACTGGGGCAGCAGCAGGATTTTCTTTCCTTGCAGCCCCTTCCTTGGGTGTCCGGCGTTGCTTGTTTCGCATGTGGGTGACACATGGAGGAGCAGAGCACCCCAAAATGCTTCTTTCTCTACCTCTGTGCAGCCTCATGAGCTCGTGAGGATGCTCACAATTGTGTGGCAGCACACAAGAATCACTCACGTCTATAATTCTGCATTTTCTCAATCTCTCTGTTTAAGGAATTATAGCACAAAAGGTGCTGGCTCATTTTAAAATGTGAGCTTTAAATAAATTGGAGCCGAAGGAATGTTTTGGAGGTGAGAAAAATCTTTCTGGCAAGTGACAACATCAGAATTATTACTCCTCCACAATTTGCTTAAGCAGCCACTATAAACAGCTTCTAATCAGGCTCCCTTGGTGTTTAGAGATATCTGTGGATTGATTTTAATTAGATTGGCACCTCTTTGTTAATTCTATAATGTTTGTTTGCTTATAAGTTAAGAGTATTTGGATGCTGTGAAGCTATTTAACTTCTTTAGTTAAATTTGAATGAGTGGGCTCTTAGACATGCAGTTCTCTCTACTAGTGGGGTTTACCAGAAGTAAGTGTGGGCTGGTTTTTTCAACACCCCCAGCTGCAATTTGAAGCACCTTAGGCATCTCCAATGAATTTACCAACATTTCCAAATGAAACACACACACGGGAAAATGTCAGTGTTTAGGTGTCTTACAAGGTGAATTTTTGGTGGTTATTCCAGAGCAACAGGTTTGTGGTATTAATGAAAATCAAAGGAATATTTGCATATTTGCAACAAACATATTTGCAAGGTGTTTCAGAGTCATTCATGCCCAGCCCTGAATTTTGTCTGGAGCACCCCAGTTCAGCTCTCTGTGAGCAGCTGCCTGCTGCTGGAGCCGCCTCCATCGGGCTGGAGACCTGAGCCAGCATTTTTCCAGACTGAGGAAGAGTTTAGGTCTGTGTCAGCAGTGCAGGTGCTGAACCCACATGAACCGAATTGAGGCTGGAAGTTGGTTTTTGTGTTCTCTTCTTTCTTTCTTCGGTGTGAAATTGCTTCACTGCAATAATAGCTGATTATCTCTAATCGGCACCGTTTCTATTATGGTTTTTGTTGATTTACCTTGATTTGAGTTTGTTTTTCATAGTTATTATGGACTTTAGCCTACTTCCCACAGGTTGTCTGAGCTCTTCCTATGCTGAACCCATTTCTGTCTGATTATCCGAGGGTGCCCCTGATGTGATCCTGATGAAAACTATGTAGGGGGCTTGTAAATTGAAAAATGAACTTTGAAACACATCCTTCCTCCTGCCCAAAATAGAGAGTGTTCTCCATAAAAAGAACATTCAGCAGTGAAATACCATTTGTGCTGTACTGCCTTTATAAATTTGGTCTCAGGAAATGTGACGGGGCATGTTTTATCACTGATGTTATCAAGTCTGCATAATTGTTTCTGCAGCATCCTGCTGCAGCCAGGCTGAATTTGTTTAAGCCCACCAAAAGAAAATAACTTTGGAGTAGAAGCTGGGCCACAGAGGAAGTGGCTGTGGATTTGCAGCACAGCAGTCACGGTGAATGTGGGAACACAGAATTATCACACAGAGGAGCCCTAATTCCCCGGGTGTTCCACCCAAGGTGTGGCACAGGAGAGGGGCGAGAGGGACAATTTGTCAGGATACCTGAGGGTCTAAGTCTTACCTCAGGCTGATGCCACAGTAAAGTTTCCAAAAAGAAAAAGGCTGAAACTTACATTGGAAATGTTACTCAGGATGAGTTTCCAAAGGACAAGGGAGGGCTGCATCCAGAAATCCCCCCAAACACCAGAAACCTCGAATTAGGATTAGGGAATGGTGGGCTCCATCCCAACCAACCCTGCACAACCAACCCTGCACAACCAACCCTGTACAACCACCCCTCTGTCTCTGTCTGGTGTTTATTTGCCTCCAGCATAAGGTACTGGGAGAACACATTCACTGGAACCAAGCCCAGCACCATGGAGTTATCCATGTTTTACTTTGTGTGGTTATTTTGAATCCTTGGGTTTCAGTCCTTCATCTGGCATTTCTGCCTTTCATCCTGCATCATCTCATCCCTTCTTGATCCCAAATCTGATGACAAAAACAACCCAAACTTTCTCTTGCTGCAACAAGTATTTAATTCAAAGGCTATTTGAAGATCAAGAGAAGAAATTTCACTTTTTGCTGGACTAGTTGGTCCGAGCAGCCAAAAAAGGCTCAGTATTTTCTTTTAAAAAGATTGATTATAGCAACCAAGATGATTCTTCTTCGGCAGGATAATTTTGATTCTTAAATTTGAAAAAAGGCAGAAAATAATGCTTTGGGTCTGAAAGTGTTCATACAGTATTTGTATGATGACACAGTCCAAAAAGCCCCACCTGAGTATCACTACAGGGAAAAGTATTTCAGAAGAGGGAGTTCTGCTCTGTGGTGTTTCCAAACAGTCCAGGGAGCTGGAGAATCTGTGAGGGTGATAAAACCCAGAGAAGATGCGGCTGCCCTATCCCTGAAAGTGTCCAAGGTTGGACAGGGCTTGGAGCAACCTGGGATAGTGGAAGGTGTCTGTAAGTAGATGATATTTAAGGTCTGCTCCAACCCAAGCCATTCTATGATGGCTCTGTGATTTAGGGTTGGGATGGACAGGTACATCCCCACTGAGGTACATTGCTGGGTGCCTGCCTTAAAACGTCAGCATTTTAGCCAACAGGGTGATGTTGGTGATAGTTTCTTTATGATGTGCCAAGCAGCAGCCAAACCTCCTGTCCTGGGGATGCTGCTTTTCCCACTTTCCTCCTTGCCTCCACTTTCTTCTTTCCAGTGGCAGATTTGATTGCACTTCCCTCTGCAATCTTTGCACTGAGCCACCAGCTTGGTATCAGCACAAAAATCCAGCGCACTGCTCCCCTGTGGAAGCATTTGCATTTGATATCCACCAACTTTAATATCCTCAGCACACAGCCCTCTGGTGCAGGGGAGCCCACAGCCAGGATCCAAGCCACGTAGCCCATGTTTCATGTGGGCTGAGCTCTCAGACGTGTTCATGTTAGCCACTGGCTTTTAATTAGACACACAAAATCCTGCAGAAAGGGGCTCACAGTGCCTTGCTCCCATAAACTTCAGCTTCAACTTTAGTGATGATTCCCAAGCCTCTCTCTTTGTGAAATCTCTGTAGGAGTTTTTCCATGTGTTTCTATATCTGAGCTGGACGTGAGCCCCTTGCCTTGACGTGAGCAGTGCCTGTGGTTCCTGACTTCCAGGCTAAACTGATTATTCAGCAGAAAACGAGGAGAAGAGGCAACAACTGTATCGAGTGATGCACCCGGGTATGGGGCATACATACTCCCTCCTACACGAGGAGATTACCTTCAAGACAGTTGTAATAGTCTGACTTAAACCTCTAAATGCAATTAAATCCTGAGTTAAGCCTGAAAAATTTGACCTGACATTCTGCCTTTGACTCATCCGTTTTTGTGTTTCGGTATTACAGCGAGTGTGCTGTAATGGATCACACACTCCAAAGAGTCTGCTGAAAGAGCCGGGGTAAATTAGGGACAGCACATCAGGCTGGATTTTCAGTTTCAACCATCAATTTCCTTTTCGTAATGTGCGCTAACGTCTGACAGCTGAATATGTATTTAATGAGATTTTGAAAACATAGACTTTTGATCTATTAGAACAACATGCCTTGTGAGAAGGTGCCTGTGCTGCTGCATAGCTGAATGCTTAGGAAAATGAACTCGCTTGAAAGCTAAGTGAGGCTGAAAACCAGCTTGTTAGCAGAGGAGGTGCCATCCGCTCTGTCCCAAAACATTGCCTCAGCTGAGGGGGGGCTCAGAAATGTTTAATTACCCTCACTCTTCCCATTATTTTTCACTTTATTATGCCGTGTAACCTGCCAGCCCTTCCGTCCAGATGTCCCTGAGATGCTGCCTCCCACCTCTTTGGCGGGAGAGCTCTTGTTGAAAGCCCAGAAAGCTTCAATCTGACCTTAATTTCGACTGCCTTGAACACTCACTGCTGGCAGAGCAATCCCCTCAGCACAGGTGAGTGTGGACGTGCTCTTTCCAGCTGACGGTGCTTTGCAGGTTCATCCCTGAGCCCTCTGTTTGCTTCCCTCGAGAGATCGCTGCATTTTGTGGTTTGCTCATGGCTTGGGAGTTTGGCCAGCAGTTGCCCAGGGGAGGGCTTTCCCTCTGGGTCGGTGCTGATCCCAGCCTCTACTGCGCTTCAGGTAATAAGCAGCACCCAGGTGAAATACAGCACCCAGCAAGAGGCTGAAGTGCAGGGTTGTTTGGTTCATCTGCACCTCTCAAAAATACCAGATGTAGTAAAACTCTGTCCAAGATTGCTTGTGGAGGGCTTGTGCTGCAGAAGAGCCCGGAGTGATCCAGGTAAGCATCTAAAACACAGGGATTTCTCTCAGCTTTGAGCCTCGCTGCAGCTTTCCTGTTATTCCTGTGAATCGGCCAACATCAGGTTTCAGTAGGGTAAACTCAGCCCTGGTATGGGAGCAGTAGCTTAGGGCTGGTTCTTTAAAGCTATCATTAGCCCTGTATGCTGGAGATTGGCAATTATTTCCAAAATCTGGAAGAATCCTAATTATTAGCATCCTCCTGTGTGGAAAAGCTTGATAAAGTTGGCCACAGAGCAGTGCCTAGGCTATCAGTTTCCATAAATATTTAGAGGTGCTGGAATAAAGGAGAGCAGGGAGCGAGGTGATGTGCTCTTACTCTATCCCATTTCATGGTCGTGATAAGGGATGGTGTGGCACTTTCACCAGGGAAAATGTGGCAGGGTTGGAGCCATCTGGAGGAATTTCTCCATTAATTTCCATTGTGCCTTTAGATATCTTTTCCTCTTCTGTGCCTCTGCCTGTGACCGAGCCAGCTGAAATTCATTTACCTTCAGTGACAGGCTGGTACCTAAACAGGCACCTGCATCCAGCCTGTTGCAATTTTTTTTTTTTTAACTGCACCAGCAAATGTTTTTTTGGGGGAAAACAATCGATAGAAGCAATGACAAGCTTCGAGCTGCCTGAGTTGTGCAGCAGTAATTGCAAGTGAATGGTAAATCATGTTGTCCTTCACCTGAAACTCTGCCAGCTTAAATAACTCCTGGTGTTTTTCCTCTCTGACTGTTTGTGGATCTTTATTCATTCTGCTGAGGCTGGGAGGGAGATCTGAGCTGAAAAGCTGGGGAGGGCTGTGAGCAGCTGCTTGCCAAGTGGCCACCATGACAAGTGGGACAAGTGCGGTTTCTCTCGCTTTATAAAATGTTCCTTTGTCCGGGTTATGTCTTGCAAAATGGTGTAAAACAAGAGCCCAGTAATTGCAGACAAGGTGCAATTTGAAATCTTGTGTTTTCCAAAGGCAGAGAGTTGGGCTGTGTAGAAAACAGCCCAAAAAACCACTATAGAGGTGTGATGTAATGAGATAATCGTATTTTCCTTTCAAGCATTTTTTTGTCTTGCCTTGCTGGCTAAAAAATATTTACCAAAAGCAATACGTTTTATATTTTTCTTTATATTTTATATTTTTATATGCGAGACAGCAGCAAGTAGTCATAAAAAGGCGGGGCTCAGCTAGAGGCTCAGGGTGGCAGATCAAGCAAATGCAAGTTCTCTGTTTGCAGAGGATGCACTTTGATGCAGAGCAGTTGGGAAACTGTATTGCAGGGTTCCAAAGTGCAGGCAGCAAAATCTCCTTTTTTTTTTTNTTTTTTTTTTTTAATTTGATACAAGATGTTTCCCATGGTCCTCAGCTAAAGAGCAGGGAGCAGCTTTCCATTTCTTCCCAGCTGCAGGCCTCCCAGAGGTAGCTGGACAGGTAGAAGGCAGCACCATCAACTGCGGCAGAGCTCAGCATCTCCAGAATAGCTCAGTTCACGTGCTTCAAAGCTGAGCAGCTGATCCTGGCTGGAGTGAGCAAGATTAAAACAAGGAATTCCCATCTGGATGATTTTTCTCCCTGCATATGATTTCAATGCAACCTTTTTTTTCCCCCTAAACAAAGCAAAGGTTTCTAAAACTGCCTCTAGGTTCAGATTTTGGGGTTTTTAAGGAAATAGTGCACTTTTCCTTTGAAGGTCTTTGCCTTTCATAGTTTTGTGTGTGGTTTCTAACACTGCCCCATTTTTTGGCCAGCCGTGTTTCTGGCAGCATCTTTTTCTCTGGTTGGATATTGCTCTTACCCTTTTTAAACCTTTTTCACACGGTGGGGTGAGGGAATTTCCCCAATTCCTTATGAAATCGCCGTGTTATAAATTGTAATTCCCTTTAAGACATCTGGCTGGCAAGAGACAGGGATCCCAACCATTCCCTGGGGAAAAAAATCACACCACCTGAACTCAAGCCTGCCTTTCTACCCATAAAGGAATGTCTGTTCAAGGATTTAATGTGCTTTAACTTAATTTTATAGACTCCGTGACTCGATTTTCACGTTCCTCACTGTGCTGTTGCGTGCAAGCCTTGTGGTACGAAAAGCTCTGTTTGTAAATGCTGAAAGTGCATCTCTGTATCAGATCCATAGAGAATGGATCTGAACGTAGGAACGGGTCAGAAATGTGTCTGCTGGAGATAGGGGCACTGAAGGAGTCCCCAGTCTGTTTTTTTTGAAGACTTTTTTTTTTCTCTTTTTGTGGGACAAAAAGGGAAATAGAGACAAAAAGACAAATAGGGGGGACAAAATCTCTCAAGTATAAAGCAGTGTAGGACAGATCGGAACATGTGCCAATTGCGGTGATCAGAGGAAGGATTTCAGGGAAATCAGTTTGTATCTGCGAAGTCTAAGTCCCCCCTCAAAAGAAAACCCATCAAACCCCTGAAAAGCTGACTGTTCAAACCTCCACAGATTTTAAAGGCAAGAAATATAAATAGTGCTCCCCTTCCCCCTACCTTATCCAGTGAGGGTTTTTTTCATCTTTTTTAAGTGTCCTGGCCCAAAGTCCATGATTTCTAAGGCAGGCAAAATTTTCATGGAGTGTAATAAAAATAGTTATTCAAAAACCCTCTTCAGCTATGGAAAAATGTTTAATTAATGGTTTGTTTTTTAAAAATAGCTCAAAGTTCTCTAATCCTTGCCTCAATATTTCTGTCAAATCTGTTGATGATTTTTTGCAGAGGGTTCTGTGATGTCTGCTTCTGCCACTGCCTCTTGAGCCAATCCTACAGTATTTTGGGAAGAATTTCCATGTCACTGACACTTTCCCTTTGCCTGGGCAAGTAGTCGAACTGGCTTTGTATTTGAGTTAGAAGTGCCCCAAAATGTGTTGCATTTTCAGGTACTCTGTAGGGCTCGGCTGAACCTCTTTGCTTTTTGTGTTTGTGCTCTGGGCAAGCAGTGAGTGAGTCTTCAAAAGGCTCACAGGGAGATTTTAGCCACAGCAGAACCCTACCAGAGCTGGATAAGTGGCAGGCAAGGGAAGGCCAGACCTTTCTAATCTGAGTGCAAGCCAAACTTCTCCAGGGGATCCTGCAAAGTGAGATTATTTACCCTCACATTGGTGTTCTGGCAGTTGGACGTGATCCACCAAGGTGAAAAGAAAACACCGCGGTGTTTCAGTCAAGGCTTGAACGTGAGCACCACAATGGACTTTTACGTGAATCTCTTCAGAGATAAACAGGACAAGAGACTTTGCCCTTGTTTCACTTGTGTGAGAAGGCCTTGAGACCTGGAGAAAGTGCATGACTTTGGGCTTGAGATAAAGCTCGGGCTGCCGATGTTCATTGTTACACTCTTGTAATAAGTTAACAAGGCCGTGAACAAAATAAAATGCAATTACTCGTGTTTGTTTTGCGAACTAATGAAGAATTGAGGAGGCTGTGAGAAGTGGCAGTGAATCATGCAAAAGTGCTTGCAGTCAAAATCAAATCTGCTCCTTTCAAAAGGGCCTCTGCATCTTAAGGCAAGACTCGGGGGAAAGATCTTTGGTGTGTGCAGTGCCCAGGCTGATCCCCGTGGGTCTAGGTCAGGACTATGCGATCGTAAATCAACACAAATGAACCCAGCTCTGACTTTCGGGTCGTTTTTTGACTGGAGCTCATTTTTGGCACTTGAAGGCGGTTTAGGCCTGAAGTGAGTGGTGTTGCTCAGGAAAGCATGCTCTTTCCCTGGAACTGTAAGACCGGAGTTGGAGTTGCGGCTCCTGACGTGACCTGCAGCGAAGCTTCAAAAGGTGCGTCCTGGGGAAGTCCTTTGCCTCCTGGTTTGGTGTTCTTCTCCGAGTGCCTGTCTTGCTGCGCCGAGATAACCTTCAAGTAGCTTGAGTTTGAGGCATGGAGAAGATGATAGCACTTAGCATGGATGATGCTCTCAAACCACTCCAAAGAGATTCGGGCTTGGAGAGCCTTTGGATGTTTCTTGAAAGGGTATGACAAGCTGAAGTTGCTCCGGTAGGATTACATGGCTTGAGGGAAGACCACATATATCAAAGGCTTCACAGCACTGGCTTAGTTATTGTGTCTTCTATTCAAAGCTTTTTCTGATCAAATTTGGCTTTGAATCCATGCCAGCCTTGTAAATCTGGTTGGTGGTGGTTCTTCCCTGTCCCAATAGTTAAAAATAAAGAAAAAATATAAAGACTTTCAAACTGTGTATAATGACATGAACAAACAGTCTTTGTGTACTTAACATAAAAAACAGTTAGGAGCTTTCCTTTCCCACAGATAAAAAATAGCCGGAAAGGAAATTCATTGAGCAAATTTAGTGCCTTGAAATATTTTGAAGAACTTGCAGGCAGCGAACATTTCCCCTGTTTGTGCTGGTGACCCTTGCAGTGCCTGAAGGAAATTTTAGTTGAGAGACACTTTGAGGTGTTGAAGAAATTCTGTGGACTTAAGCAACAGCCTCTAGTGGATTAAATTGGTAGGACTGCATTCCTACTTGGAGATGGACCCTATCCCAGGGATTTTGGGAATGTACAGTGTGGAGTCATAATTGGCATTTTTAATACTATTCAAAATGAACTTTTTAGTTCGGAGAAGATGTAATGCTTTCTTATTCGCATGCTTATTTTCCTAGAGAACATGTTCTCTAAAGCAAGAAACCTTGATGCTTAAACCTTCCTGCTGAAAGTTACTGCCCTTTGTGAGGCTCCTTGGAATGCTGCATGAAATCCCTCCTGGGGACCAGGGATGCAGTGGATTGTGTAGATTGCCAAGAACTTGTCCAACACTTTTGACTTTTGAACACCCTTTTTGCATGTTGTTATATTTTCCGAATGTATTTGTCCCTGTGTTGCTTTTGCCCATCACTGGTCATACCTGGAATCCGTCTCGTAGCTGCATCAGCCCTTCGTTCCAGCCTGCAGTCTGTGGCTGACCATCCAGCAAAGCTTTCTGACATCTCTTTAGCTCAGAGCACGTGGGTCAATGCCTTTGGCTCGCAGGACTCGAGTACATGCTTCACTGTGCTAAATAAAGATGAGCTCTAAGTACTTGCTTGTTTAAAATGATCATTTTCTAATGATGGGAGGTTTCTCCTCCTTATGTGGTTAACAAATTGCTGATGGCCGGTTTCATATTCTTGACACACTTCTAATATTTATAAGAACTTGCCATCTACTGTGCTTTGGAAATATGCCATGAGTTGGCAGTGAACTACTCTGAGGGATATTTTTGCAAATAAGTTGTGTTCAGTCACACCAGTCTTTGTTACCATCTACATACATCATCCTTCATAATTTCTATTCTCTTACTGGGTGACGAGCTAGTTTTTAAAATGGTTTTCATAAGTTACTGAAGACAAATAATATTTATCTTATGAATCATCAAATGGAGTTTTTGTGCTAAAACTCATGTAACTATTAAATATGCAAATGATTCTTTTGACATAATTCAAATTCTCCTAAAATTTGACTCAATAAATGAAGGTGAATCAAACTCCCAGTTATGATTCACAGAATTGCGTGTGAACCTCCCAATATGTATTTAAACTGTGCCTACTCTTAGGTATAGAAATCACAGCGCCAGGTTGCAAACTGATTTCCAGTGAGCAGTGATCAGCTTCTCCTGCGCTTTGCCCTTTCTGCAGCTCCTGGATTCCTGTCTCAGGAATCTGACATTGCTCATGAATTTCTGACTATGCCTTCAGTGGGAGCTCTGTCCTCACGTGGCTTCTATGTAGCTGTGCTTTGCGTTGTGGCTGTGGCTATTTTCTGCCACGTGAAAGTGCTGATTCATTGGAGAAAGGCTGGTTCTTTGAGGAATCTGGAATGGACACAGTCACCACTAGCAGTGCTCCCACAGGATGATTGATCTTGAGCCTCGAATATGAAATTGAGTAGCTTTTCAAATTGCTCCAGTCCTTAACATTCTAGAGCCTGTAAGTGTAAATTCAAATACCTTGCATCGTCTAGTGCATTACAAACCCTGTGTTGTTGGTTAGAAGCTTGTTATTTTCCCTCTAGAAGTGCTGTCACAATTAGGTGGCACAAATTTTTTCTGTAAATCAGTCTATTAAAGCTCCATATTGAAGGGCGACAGAAATAAATGCCTGGCATTCACTTGTTGCTGCATGGTAATACTGAACCTAAATCTTAGCATTCAAAAGATGAATAAATTGTAGACATGTTAATTTTGTGTTGTTTCCAGCTTGCTGGTAGCGATCCCGTCGTCCTGCACAGCTGTTCTGCCTTTGTCTTGTTCCACCAATAGTGACATCCAGTGCCTTGGCTCATTATCTTCCTTTCAGTCTTTCTCCCTTCAGCCCTTTTTAATTATTTCAATCTATTTTGACTAGTCGTGCAAAATTTTGTCTTCCTTATGCACTTGCCTCTTTTGAGATGGATCTCTCCTCTGCCGGTGCATGGAACATCCACACGGCCCTGGTCTAGGGCTCCCTGCTGACTTCACCAAGAGCCTCCTCAAAGGAGGATGGCGGAGGAAGGCTCAGTAATGGTGATTATGTCTGTATTAGGTACTTACACATTTCTGGGGAGGAACCTGTTCTCTGGGGAGCTGTGCTAAAGGAGGATGACAGAACATCCTTGTGGTTTTCCTGGTTCCTTTTTTAGTGCTGTTTCTGCTTCGTGGAAGGAGTTTAGAATCTGTTCGTTTCCCAGAATCTCATTAAATACTAGTTCGGAAAACTGAAAAAGAAAATAATCTACTTTGGATCAGTCTACCTACAGTTGAAATAATTGCAGTTGTTGAACTGACCAAAAGCTCTCCATTTCGGATAGTCCATCAGTAGCTTCTGTTTCCATAGGTTTTGCAGTCAGGGTGAAGAAAGAGAGGAGACAAGAAGGGAATTACTATTTCTCCTGTTATAATAAGGCCTTGATTATTCTTGCATGAAGCAGATTTTATTTATCTCCTTGAGCATTTAATAGATTTTCTTTTATAAGGTTAGTAGAGGTACTTTTTCATCTTGTCACAGCTCATTCCTCCCACCCTCCTTGGTGTTGATTTTCACTAGCTGCAGGGTCAGTGAGTCCAAGTGGATTTTGTCTTTCAGCTCTTTGATCATTCAATCTTGGCAGGGTTACTTTGAGGGTTTGGGGTTTTTTTAATGTATTTTAAGTCATCGCCAAATGATTGTGGATAGTGAGCTTTTGAAGAGCAGCAGAAGACTTCCCCGCTACCACCAGCAGCAGCATAAAACACAAAACTAAATGCAGCATTGATATTCCTGCCTTTTGGGAAAGTTCTGCTCTTTCAACGTTTGTGGTAACCCTGATACGGGATGACAAGTTGAAGTATCCAGAAATTCGGCAGAATTAAATGCCCACGCAGAAGCGTATTGGTGCTGACAGAGCGAATTCCGCTGGCTGATGTGACGGCACGAGCTCAGCACCGCCTTGCCTGAGCTGCAAGCTCGGCTTCGAAATCAGCGAAGCGATAAATCACAAGTGCCATGGAGCAACATGTTGGCAAGCTGAGGATGAAGTGAACTGCACCAGGTTATTCCACTCAGGTCCTCAGAAGTATTTCAATCTGAGACATTCTCCTTTCCTTCGGGATTTTCGAAATTACTGCAAAAGACAAAAAAAAAAAGCTAGGAAAAAAAAATATTATCAGTTAAATAAATGGATAAAAAGAAGAGGAAGAGGCACTGCCAGGAAGCTGGGCTTGGGTCAGTGGAGCATTTCTACCTCAAAGCTTGAAATCCATCTCTGTTGTCTTTCCCTCCTTTAGGAAAGCTGGGACCGTCATTTCTGAACGTCTGGGCTGAACAACTGTGAAACGGTTGCTGCAGTTTCAGGCTATGAGTTTTTTTATCGTCATTCTTGTCCTACTTTACATAATCTGTAACAAAGCAGGTATAGATTTTTAGTCATCTTTATTGTTCAGAGGAACATTTAGGTGGGAGTTAAAACTAAGGAGAAACAAGTAAGAAATGGAAGGTGACATCATCGTTTGTTCCCCCTTCAGAAGGACAAGAGACAAGAGCAGTGCCAGGGTTTTCTGTGGCCTCCTAAGGGGGGCAGTGGGAATAATGAAAACGTCTGAAACTTGTGCAGCAAAAGGCAATGGATTTTCTCTGGATTTTCTTCTGCTTTCGTGGTGGCTTAGTTCAAATGTGCCCAAAATTCTGGGTTATGCCTATCACAAAACATCAAGTAAATCCTTTGGGCTGTGAATTTCTGTGCAATAAATCAAGGATCACTGACAAAGTCTTCTAAGGCCACACTTCTGCAAATAACGAGTGGTTTTCAGGAGGAGACAACCTTTTGCAAACATCTTTATGTCCAAGGGAGTTGTTACCAGATGCTGAACACTGGACATAAACATAAGGAAGTTTTGAGAAAAGCAGTCAAAAATGTACAACCCTATTGAAGGAATGAGCTGGTAGGAAAAGCAATTCCCAGAGCAATTATAATTCACCTCTGGGGTGTCCAAAGTTCACAGTGAGGCAAAGACAGCTCTAGATGTCGGCAAGAGGTAGACGTATGTGTGCTGATGAAAAAGTAGGATCTTGAAAACCAACGTACAAAATTCTATAATAAAGAATGTGAGTAAGGTAGAACAGCTAAAAGGAAGATGTTTGTTCATAAAGCTTTCTGATGTCCCCGCCGCAGGAGCTAAATTTGGTGTTCAATTTGATTTGCTTTTAGACATCCTGCTTCATCCTGCAGGGCCAGGTCCATGATGTGCCTGGGGTCAGGTTTGGATGCTCTTGTTCTGGTCAGCTTCTTCAGTGAGTTGCTTGTCTTAGAAGTGTTCGTGGTACGATGCAGAGGAGTTCCCAGGGGTGGGTTCTTGCTGGTTTTCAGTAGATTTCTTGGGATGCATGGTTTAGGTAGCAAAGGTTGTGTGGAGACCTCAGAGCAGCCTTCCAGTATCTCAAGAGGGCCTGCAAGAAATCCAGAGAGGGACTCTTCCTCGGCAGCAATAGAACAAGGAGTAATGGGTCGAAACTGAAACAGAGGAAATTTAAGTTAGCTGTACAGAAGAAATTCTTCCTTGTGAGGGAAGAATTCCCAGCACCTGAGGGTGCTGAGGCCCTGGCACAGGTTGCCCAGAGAAGCTGTGGTTGCTCCGTCCTTGGAAGTGTCCAAGGCTAGGCTGGATGGAGCTTGGAGCAACCTGGGATAGTGGAAGGTGTCCCTGCTCATGGCAGGGGGTAGAACAAGATGGGCTTTAAGGTCCCTTCCAATTCAAACCATTCTGTGATTATAAAGGCTGTAAAATCTGTTCTGCTCCAATTCACACCTACCAGCAGCAAAATCTCACTCAGATGTTGCCTCAGAAAAAGATTCTCAAATGGAAGCCTGACAATCCTCGAGCGCCTGCTGCGCCAGGGTCTGTCCCTGTGTTTGACACTGCATTAAGAAAGTGCCGTGTGCTTCTAAAGCAATTTCCTTGCCCAGCATTCCCAGGCTGTCTGTGCCCCGGGGTCACTGCTTCCCAGGGACAGCCAGGGCACTGCCAGCTCCCACAAAATGCCTCTGTGGCTGTTCCTTTGGCAGCACACAGTGTGCAGCCTTCCTCTGCTCCTGCCCCGCTCGCCTGCCCTGCACATGTGGGATGTGCAGCTCCCGGCTTCCAAAGGAGCTGGGCTCTGGAGTTCAGTGGGAAGCCAAAGGTTATTTGAGTTGTAATTATGGAGCTCTCTCTGAAATAAGACATGAGGCCCCAGCTGGTTTTAGGCCTGTAGGAAAAAGTAAGCACTTGACATGAGTTTGCACTGTGTGAGCTCTCTTCAGAGAAACCCTTACGCACTTCACAGGGATGCGTGCTTTATCCGAGGATTTCACTGTGAGAGAGAGGTGTGAGGTGCTGCGAATGGGGAAAGAATTCCTTAATTTTACAAAGTATGTATGATGCTTCCAGTAGGCAAATTATTATAGCTTAAATTAAATTAAATTAAAATGCAATGTCTTAGCATTTCCTGGGCAGCACCTCCACGAAACACCAAACTGTTTTTTTAGGGAGAGGTTGTGTAACTTGCCTGGTGATCACTGGATAGAGGTACAGGAATAATTTGGGGCTATGAAGGAGCGACTGGAATATCAAATCCTGTTCACAGAGGCACCTGGGTGAGGGGAAGAGATGTGCATCCTCTGTGGACACCCTGAAAACGGAGCATTGCTGTTTTACCTCTCCTGCCCTATGGGCATGGCTTCTGACAGGCACGGAATGACAGCCGGAGGAAAAATTACATATGCTAATTACTCCAAAATGAATTAATTGCTATTAATTATTTTATCACAAAATCAATTAATATTGTACTGCAACTCATTTTTAATTAAAGGAGTCGATAAAAATCAAATAAACTGTAGACACAGCAAAATTATGGCAAAACTCCAAAGTTAGTCTCTAATAAGAAATGAAGCCCTGAACAGTTCAGCACTGAGTTTGAATTAGCTGTTATTGTCATTAAAAAATAAGAGCCCTCAGCAAAAACATGAAAGCAGAAGCTTCTTTGTGAGGGAGGAGAAAGCTTTTTGTGGTCATGAATGAAGCTGAAAAGGACAGGAGTAGCTATGGGTTTTTTGTAGCTCTCTACATATTTCTGGGGTGATTTTCACCTTAATTTAAAGGGAAAAAAAAGAAGAACCACTGTGTTCCAGTGTTTAGGTTATCATGCTTGAAGGGATGCTTGAAAGGGAATAGCTCTTGAATAGTTCATCATCCTTTGAACAAAAACACACTTCCTTTATATTCTACACTGCCAGTTAAACAAAATCTCAGTAGTTTTGGTCCTTATCTTGCAGTAAAGAGGTTTCTAAGGGTAAGGAAGTAAATGAAAAAAAATGGGTTCTGTGGAAGTATCTGGGTAGAAATGTGGTTGAAGGGATGATAGGTAATAAATTCCAGGCCAGATCTCATGGTGACATAACTGAGCACTGCTCTCTTGGCATTCCTGGGGGTTGTGCTGTGCCCATCAGAGAGCCACAGCTGAAAGAGGTTTCTGGGAATTCAGGGACACCAATCGTTCACAATTGGATAATGGCGAGAACAAAACCTGGAGAACATCAGAGGCATAATTAATCTGCTGCCTTTGCTTTTGAGTCTTTATGTGGGGTATGTGAGTGGGTGGAAGTTTGCATTAGAAAAGATGTTGTACTGCTGTCTAGAAAAGGATGGGGATGTCTGGTGTGTGGCAAAAACACGCAGGTGTTTGGATGCTGGTATCTTATTTTCGGAATGGTTTGCTGGCTCGTTAATGATGGCAGCCAGGAGAAATGGATACGGGCTTCCAGAGCACGGGTGGGTTTTGTGGGGAGATGCAGGAGTGCTGTAATGTGCATGCCTAATAGAGAAAAAGTTATCTGGCCTAAATTTTTCAAACTCATGAGCAGAATTTAATGTTCGGGGCTTCATTGACTAATGCACAAAGCAATTTGAGTAATGAAAAACTGCTCTTTGTCAAGCAAAAGCAAGAGGCATTGATGGAAAAGCTAATTTATTTACTCTTTTATGGAGAGAACAGGCTTTGCTCGAGTTCAAAACTGACTGTGCAGCTATTGATGAGTATTCCTGTGAGTAAAATGGCTAATGAAAGCACTGGCACCCTCCCCGTGCCTCCCTTTTGAGACTTGAAAGTTTTAGCTTTGCTGCATGGCTGTAAAGGAAGGGCTCACAAGTGTCCAGTGTTGTTGTGTGGTAAAAACTTGTGTTTTTCAAGTATTAAATGCTAGAAATAGCTTGTTTCAGAGCACCGAATGGTAAAAGGAAGGATTTGGTTATTCCTGGCCCTGTCCTGGCTGGCTCCATCCTTCCCTTGCCCTCAGCAGTCTGCCTTCTGCTAAAGCCTTCTGCACTCCTGCCACAGTTGTGGCTCTCTCAGAGGATCTGTGATTTAGGGGAAAAGAAAATTTGCTCATTTTCCCTGCAGTTGAAAGAACAGAGTCATTGCCATAATTTACCCTGCCCCACATCACGTCAGCAGGTCTGACACCTTTACGTATTTATGGGTCCCCAGCTGAAGTGCTGTTTAGGAGCACTTTGGTTCATAATTCCTGATTCTAGAGACTTGTAACATTTAGCTATGACCAGTTTTAAAACCCACGTGTGGAATTGCCTGGTGAGCCGTGTACTTCACCTGGCTAAACTCAAGTCCATCTTCCTCTCCGAGGCTGTGCCCATGACCTGGTTATGGCAGGCTGGTTGCCTGAGCACAGGGATTTTCTGCAGATGTCAGTGTGAAGATGGAGTATGAATCAGGAATTTTGCTAAAGCATGGTTGAGGATCCGTGGTTTCACTCTACTCTGTGCTCCGGGTCTGCACTGAGATTTTAAGCTGCAGCTTTTGCGCAAAGCCATTAAATGGGAGATGCTGGGGGTCCTTTTGCTTAAAAGAAGGGAAATAGTGTTTGGAAGTTGGAAAGAGGGAAGGGAAGGAGCTGAGATTGGGACAATTTAGTGTCTGTTCTGACAAATTAATCCCCCTAATGAACAGGGATTTGAGTCCTCACCTGATCGACTCCACCCACCTTGCTGTGTCACATCCACGAGCTCTTGTTGCTTATAAAGCTTAAGAAGTTCTGTATGTGACAGCAAGGATATTGTTGTGTCTATGTTAAAAGTCTGTGTTAAAAGATATCAGATTCTTATAAAGACAGAGAGGTCTTTGAGTAAAAACTATTAAAAATCTGACAATCCTTTCTCTTGAAATCAGGGGGCGATTTGCCTGAGAAGACTTTAGGCTGTTGTCCTGTAAAATTCATTTCCCCCTGTACAAACTCCTACGTCCACGTCCAGAAATGGAATGGCAGCTGAACAGCGCTCACACACACAAGAATGCTGGAATGGCACGAGTGCCTACAGCCTAAACTATGTCAATCCCACGGACATTTTTGGTGGAAGTGTATCACAGTAAGCCGTGGTGGCTTTGTGCAGACCTCTGCCCACGCTGGAAAGCCACTCTCATGTTTGCTGTGGGGAAAGCCTGTCCAGACTCCCACACGCCATGCATTGCCAGGCAGCTGACTGAAGGGAAAATGTGGCGGTGTAAAACATACCCCTGTAATTTTAATATTCTGTTTCTATTGACCTCCTAAAAGTAAAATTGTGACCTCAGCTAATAAGCATGAATTTTAATGATGGTGCCTTAAAACCACTAGCCAAACGGTGTTATTTCCCATGCCTTTCTAATTCCACTGATTCCTCTCATGAAAAAGAAAAAAAAAAAAAACAAAGCAAATCTCACCCACACGTGTCCCTGTCCCTGTTCCACTGCCAGGTGGAAAAGCCTTGTACCACAGTCCTCACGTCCAGCATGGACCTTGCACAGTGAAGAGCAGGCACAGGATGATGGTGTGGGCCTCCTTCCTCGCCCGTCCTGAGATGGGCTGGAGTTGTTGATAAGCGGCTTCGTTTGGGCTCACCGCCGTCTGTCACTTCACTGCCACCCCTGAGCTGAGATCGGAGAGCACCGTGGTGTTGCTTATCCACGTTGTTTTCATGTCACCTCCCAGAAGTGGGAAACCCATATCTGGGTACTCCAAGATATGCACTTTCTGAAAAAAAAAAAGGTGCAATTTTTGGAAGAAAGTTATGTCTAGAGCTTTCTCATTCTGTTTTACACTTCACATCACGTTGTTATCAATGTGTTGTTCCATCATGTTGTGTAGCGTGATGTAAGAGGACAAGTGCAGTAAGGTGCTCAGTGTGTAGGTGGAAAATCTGAAGAGATGGAGGGAGTTCTCTCCACCATATGGCTGTGCTTCAATCATGGATTTTTAAGATTTTTTTGAATGTTTCACTCTTTACAAAGGTCAGTCCGTCCGCAGAAAAGTGGCATTTCTGTGAGAGACACAATCCAGTAGGCATGTACAGGAAAAATGAAATGCAGAGCACACCAAATTCTCCCTGTTAGTGCTCTTGAGTAAACACACTCAGCCTTGAAAATCTCCAAGTCACATTCCTGGTGACAATGGGCTGCTGCAGAGGAGTTGGGATGCTGCCTGGCATGTGCATCCCTTACCCAAGGGTCTCGGGTGTTAGGCAGAATCCTCACGTTGCAGAGAGGAAACAGGCAGAGATGAAATGTTCTGACTGACCATTTGGCCAAGGTGAGCCTGTGAAGTACCAATTCAGCTTCCTGCCTTTCAGACATTTTCTTGCTCTGCTGTCTCCAATGTGTTTGCCTGCCCTGGCCTCCTCCTCCTCCTCCTTGCCTTTGATCGATTTTTCATGAGCTTTGTGCAGAGGGTGACTCATGTCCAAAACATGAGCACAGCTGTTTACTACCGAGACCTGTGTGTACTTCCCAGAAGGATGTTCTCTCTGTTTCCATAAATCTGGCAGAGCTTCCTTTTATCCAAGGCAATGTTTGTTCTGAAGATGGAAGGTTTTTTAGAGAAAGCAGTTGGGGGACATAACCTTTTTTCCCCCTTATTATCAGAGCTTTATGCAACATGATTTTGAGAGTCTTTATCATAGTTTTCTGCGTTTAATCCGCTTAGGTTGGAAGGAAGCAACCAGGAGCGGGCCAGGTGCTGTGCAGCATCCCCAGGATCCTAGTGAAACCAGAGATTGTCCCCAGGATGTCTTCCAGTGCTTTATCTCCCTTCAAAATAACGCTGAGTTTAAGTATGGGGCAACAGGCAGTGCTGAAAGGAGTGAAGGTGATGTGCTGGCTATTCCTTGGATGTGGGACAGGGGTATGACAGGCTGTGGTGCCCAAAACAGGTACTCTCAGGACCTGCTTCTTTATCTGGGGTTTAGCCACTGGTTTTGGGGGATGTGTGTGTGTGTGATCAAATGGTGGTTCTGGAAAATCCCAGCACGTTTCCTGTAACCCTCAAGATCCTGGCCGTGCATTGCCATGACTTATGGAAAAGCTGTGGATGTTGGTGCTGCAGCCCGTAAGTTGTGGACCACGGGCCTTGGCGATCACTGGCCTCATTATTGTTGAGGGCATCCTGGTTTTGAATAGTAATTCCAAACAGGAGAATGCTCCCCTGCGTTCTGATTCTCATGTGCCCTTCAGCGGGCTGGCTCAGTGAGACAGCCTGGTGGGGCTGCTGGACATTTCATGGATCCTTCTGGTCAGAGCTTCCCAGCAAAACTTCTCTGTATCTACTGCCTGGTGCTGCCCGTGAAGGGGTATCCTCATGGACACCTTCCCATGGGTCTGTTAGTCCGGGGACCAAATACTGCACCCCACCACATTCCTGGGAATAGCGTGAGAGCAGCAGCAGGAGCTGCCAGGCTGTGCTTTGCGCCGGCCCAGACGGCCAGTCTCGGGAGCCGTGCTTATAAAGCACTTTCTAATGAAGGGAAAAGAAGCTGGAGAGTTATTTTCTAAGAATAAAAATCCCTTTATGGTTTTTTGAAAACCACTTTACACTTTGCACAAATGATCGCCTAGCATCTGGCAGGCTGGGTTTTTGCCATGTGTGGCAGAGGATACAGTTTGTGTAGTTGCAAGCAATCTACTCAAAAAGCTTTTGTGCGGTCCTGGAGCCCAGGAACTTGTTAATTTTGAGCAGTCATTTTCCGCATTTAGCCCATTAGAGACTCTATTTTTGGTGACCTAGTTTGAGCTCTTTAAAAAATAATCAAGCAGCATTTTTCAGATCTGATTTGTAATGGGACTGTGGATTGGTTTTGCAACTTGAAATGAAAGTTAGGGGAGGGGGTAGAACTTTTATCTGCCTGGTCCTTCAGAGCCAGCATTCGCAATTGGTTTTAGAGGGCCTCTAGGAAGGTTAATCTGACAAAGACTGTGGCTTGGCTTCACCACTTCAAGGGTTATTGTTTGACTTGCCGCTGGGAAAATAATAAAGTAGCCGGGTTTAAATAATACTTTCTGTGCAATAACCTCCAGGAGTGCTAGCAAGTATTACTGGGCATGATCCAAGCACTGTCAGAGCCTGTGGATTTGCCTGCTCCCCAGCGTGTAGGATGGGGTTTGGATTGGAGAGGAGCAATTGGAGCCCGTGCCAAAATGTCTCGCCATGGGTTACACGCTGAGTGCCGTGGCAGAGCTGGGGTCAGGGCTCGCACACACAGATCCCGTTTCCGTGCCCTAGCTCAGCTCTGGGAGTCAGCACCACGCGGGAGAACTGCCGGCCTCTGGCTGCCTGTGACTGCGAGGGGGCCCTGGGCATGACAGAGTTTTAATTCGTGTGAGAGGAGAGGGATGCTCACAGCTGAGAGCAGCCCAGGCTGGGCCACAGCTTTTTCAGGTGTGCACTTGGGGCAATTCCAGCAAAACTAAAGCAGAGAAAAAGACCTACGAATAAAACCACAGTTTCTGACTTTATGTATTAATTGTTTTTGCATTTTGTGACAATTCAAGGTTATGTTCCCAAATACCACGTTGCCTGGAGTGGCATTGCAGTGGGAACATACTTTTTTCACTTGTTTGTCCTTCATTTTCTCTGGATACCCCTTTGCTCACTGTGCCAGGAAGCCGCTTGGGGAACAGACCCCAACTTCAGGCTCCGTCCTGAGACCAGAGAGGGCAGCCTGGTGAAGCTGGCATTGAAAGGGCAGGCACAGGGTGATCCTCTGGATCCTCACAAACTGTGATATTTCTAAGGATCTGCAAACTGGGGATTACGTCTGCCGACTCCATAGGAAGGGAGAAGGCAGCTCCCCCTCTCTAGGAGATGCAGCAGTCGCTGGCGGGGAAAGGCTCACAGGTTTTTGAGGTAGCCACTGTGTGAACCTCCTGGCCGTTGCAGATCCTTCACTGGGGCACATGGAACGGGAGGGATGGAGCTGAAACTTGCAGAATTACACCAAAGGTTTGGGGCAGCTGGGAGGCTCCTGCTTGGGCCAGCTGAGCCCTCCTGTAATGGAGGTCAGGACTGGTTCTTCATCCCTCTTGATCCCTGCTCAAGGCCCAGGTTGTGCGGGGCTGAGCACAGCTCTGGTTTAAATTGGAGTTTCTTCCTGTTGGATGCTCTGTGCCTCTTATTTTCTCAGCATAAATATTCTTCCAGGGGCCAGGAATTGGCAGAGATGGTAATGTAATTCAATTGAGATCAGATTGTAATTAAAACTGTTTGGCCTATTAGAAATATGAGAATCCTATATTTAATTTATATTTGATTTTTCTTTTTAAGAAGAAAATCAGTAATTTACCAGTTTTCATTGCCCTTTTCCTGGTTCTGTAGCTCCAAAGTATCTTGATACAACAAACAAGATATGGCAAATGTTCTAAATAGTGTTTAATTTTTTTTTTAACTGAAAAAATATGTAAATGCCTGAGAAATTATACTTTGAAAAGTGGCTACTGCAAATTAACAGCATTTCACATGGATCTTACTTTGCATTTTTAATGCCCATAATGCGTGTCCCAAATTACATGATTTGCATTATAAACCAGAACAGCTCCTGTGTCGCTGCTGCTGTCCAACAGTTGAATAACAAGGCTTTTCTTTCCAAACTGTATAAATACATATTTACCCAAATGATGCAATTTAGGGCTCTGTTATTTATGTTTTTCTGGTCGGTCAATCACACTGACATCTTTAATTGCCAGTGCTTTTGAAATGCATCTGAGTAAGTCTGGTGTTTGAGGAATGGAAATCATTTTGTTATTACGCTGACATTTTGGCTCCACAGTTGGTGCCTTCTATGTCTGTGCCTTTGCCTTATGGAAGATGTTGGGTTATTGTGCTGTGCCGTGTTCAGCAGCGATGGTTTCACCTTTCCCCACTGGGCCCGTGGCACTCAGGGAAGCTTTGGGGACACTCTGGTTCCTTGGGCCACACCTGTCCCAGGCTTTATTCTGCAGGTGGGCTGGAACATGATTCCTCAGGACCCAGGATGCTGAAAATATGTCCGGCCACCGTCCCTTCACCACTCCACTTACGGCAGGGGTCTTTTTTGGAGTCTTTGTCCTCCCTGTACTGCTTTGTTTCTCCAAGCTCCCGCTGTCTGAAGCTTCTGGAGAAAGCTGGATGATCTTCATTTTGTAATCCCACCATCATCAACATTATCGATTGTTCAAAGTTCTAACTTGGGTCATCCACACCTGCCTTTGGTAGTTGCTTAAATGAAATAAACCCTGGAGAAAGGTAGGAGTTGCGTGTTTTGCCATAGTACCTCATAAAGAGGCCTGATATCTGCTGTTCCAGTCAGTGCAGTGGCTCTGTCTGCACCTTGTGAGCTGATGTTCACTGACACATGGGCTTCAGGAGGAGGGGAAAAGGCCAGCGCCGCAAAACCGGCCATTGCTGAAACGCCCGGGATCTGAGGCTTTTCGGAGAAAGGAAATGTGATTATGATGAATGATAGAAGCAACAGCACTTTGTGCTGTTCTAATAATACCTAGCCAAGTGAAAAAATCCAATAAATGCCTGTGGTTACCTGGCTGTGCAGGAGCTGTGCCGGTGCCAGGCAGTGTCAAACACAGCCCCCTCAGCCCACAGGGGATCGGGGAGGAGAGCTGGTTGATGTGTTGGGGGCTCAGGGGATTGTTTCCTGTGCAGGAACAGCGGATGCAGGAGCTCTGTCATGGCACCCACCAAGCACCAGTGCCTCCAGAGCGCTGGTGGGAAGCAGCTGGAGCAGCCTTTCTCCTCCACTCCACTCCAGCTGAGCGCTCCCCGAAAGGAAGGCAGTACAATCCTCCTCTGGGTTTCCCAGGAGCTGACACGCTGAGCCTCGGGAGGGCTGGCGGTGGCAGGAAGGGAGTTGTGGTTCCAGCGGTGGGAAGTGAGGGGTGTGCCGGACAGGATCTCAGCCGGGGATTGCCAGGCGAGCTGCCAGCTCCAGGGGGTGCTCACCAGTGACACAGCAGAGGATCAAAGCAGGTTGTCCAGCACTTTTCCCCTGCATTATGGAAACAGGCAGATCCTCAGCTCGCTCCCTGTAAATATTAGGGGTTTTTTGGTTTTTTTTTTTTTTTTTTCACAAAGAGGAGCAATGAGCTGCTTTTAATCAGCATTTTCCTGGCATCCTATTTCTTGTGCTGACCTCAGTGCAGCAGTGCAGACTGGAGGGATCTCTCTCCCCGGCTCTCATTTGCTACTTCCATATTACATGGGCCTGACCTCCTTCCCTCGTGTCCCACTCCCTGAACCGTGTTTGGCGCCTTGCAGCAGTTCCAGACCTCTGGTAAAAGGCTGTGCACTGCATTTCATGCATATGTGGAAGGCTGTGTCCTTTGTAATTAAATCCAGAGCTGCCAAAGCCGAGCCACACTGGAGTCACCCTGAGTCACAGCGCTGTTTTCAGGACTGCAGGAACTGTCCGTGGTGTCCCCTGCTTTGTCCCCAGCCTGTGCCCGTGGTGTGGTGAGCAGAAGTGTATCTGCTGAGCAAAGGGCACGAGTACAAAGGAGCAGAGCTGCAGCAACAGCAACACACGTGCACCTCTGAGACGAGGAGAGGGTGGGAATGGCAGCAGTGGGATACTGACAAATCAGGAATTGAAGATACATAACGTAAACAGCTCCTTTGCCAGATGAAAACCCAGCAGGATGATGATAAAGTGCACAATGTTTATTGATATCTGAATGACTATTTATTTCCAAAAAATGCATTTTAGAACTTAGCATAAACTCAGTTATCTGATTCTAGCACAGCTTACTGTTTATTAGGAAATATATGAGGGTTTTATAGCCATTGTTCACCTTAGGGGGAAAATAAAAAAAAAAGAGAGAGAGACATTTTATTTTAATAGTACTGACTTCCTAATCTAAGCACTCTGTACTAGCAGCTTGGCTGCAGAGTAGAAAGAAATGGTGGATATTACCATTTATCCTTTGTTATGGAACACTATCACCTCTCTCTATCTCCATCAGCAGAGCCAGGCAATAATTTACTGCAGTGGACGCTGAGGGATATCAGCTCCAAGCCGCTCCAGTCCAGGTAGTTTGTCATCATGAGCTTTCAAGAAAGTAAATTAAGTTGATTAAGGGGGAAGATTTGTCATGTCAGCATTTTTGCCCACCTAGAAGGCAGCGCTCCTTCCCTCCCGCCTTACTCCAGCCCGTCTTCCTCGTGCTGAGTTTTCTTGTGTGTGGAAGTAGCTTTGAAGAGTTGCTTTCTCAGCTGTGCCTCAGAAATAGGAAATGTTATATACATGGAAATGTAAATGATGCTGATTAGCCAAGTGGTGTGGTTTGAGGAGAAAAGTTCAATCAGAACGTGACACGCAGGAAGAGTGTTTGGCCTCTCTGTGCACGATCAGCCCTTCAGCAGCTGCCAGAGAGATTCCTACTAAAGCCTGGGAAAGCAGGGTCTAGGAAAGGCAGTCAGGAGCTGTAAAAGATGAAGACACATGCCTGGTGTAACGGTGTCTTTCTGGAAATACTGACATCTTGACCCATAGCAAAATTCCATCATCCATCCTGCTCTGCTTCAGGAGCCTGTTTGGTCGTCACCCAGCACAATGTTCGGTGCTGTGACTCATTTTTAGTTTTCAAACTCCTCAGTGCCTCAGCTGAAGTCCCCGGGCTGTGGCTGACCTTCACATGGCTCTTTGTCCTCCTGCCTGGACCAAGGCTGAGCCTCTGCCAGGAAAGATGGATATCACGGAGGAGGATATGGCTGCATCTGTGATAAGTACAGCAAGGCCTCCGGCGACATCACAGGGAGTTCCTGGTTCTTATCCTGCACTTGAGGAGCTCTCCAGATTAGTCCTGAGCTTGTTTTCTTCTCTGAAAGGAAAATAGTTCCTTCTTCTTCTCCTGTCGCATAATTGCTGATAGTGAAATAAACATCCAGTTGTTGGTACAGTTGAAATTAATCCCAGCACAACTTTCCTAGAAGGAAAATACCTGCTGTGAGGAGCCCTGGAAGCAGGCAGACATTTTTGTCTGTTCTCCTGCCTACTGTGGGCACACACACAGATGCCATCTCATCAGCAGCTCTATCCAGTCCCATTCCTCAGGTGTCCCGCAGTGCTGGAAGGGATGCCTTGCTGGCAAAGATACTTCCAGTTCCATGAAAGGGCATAACATGAAGATAATTAATTAAAACTATTGGGAGTTTTAATTCCTTTCTCTGAAGCAGCCTGTGATTAAACATAAGGATTTCTTGTGGAACAATTAGGTGAATTTGGCCTCAGGTATCTCTCCCGACTACGTGGCCCCTGGTGAGCGATACTGAAATTGTTGGAGTTCTGTCTGTTATAATGGATTTGGCTTTAGTTATAAACCTCATCAAGAACAGCTAAAGCGAAGGGCACTTTAATTTGTAGGTGTCCTGTGAGTTAACTTTGACTACAGCAGAAAGGAAAATGCAGTTTGCCTTGTTATTGGAAACACCAACATGGGAAGAGGCTCGAGGATGAGCCTCCAGGGACATGAGGAGGATCCTTCCAAATCCTTGTCTCACACCTGTATCTCCAGTCTAATATTTGCAGAGAGAGTGGCAGAGGCTGTGATAGTGAAGTTTCTCTGGCAAATGTTATCCCTTAGGAGCCAAAGCCGTGTCAAGAGCCAGGGGGTCAGTTCTTTGTTCCCTGGAGTTTGCTGTGAATCCAGCCATTGGGATTTTTCGGGTCCCATTCTGGCTGATATCCTGGCAAGGGAAAGCACTGGAGTGCCAGGGCTGTGGTGGTCTCTTTAGACAGGGGAGTGCCTTCTGATAGTTGGGCGCTGGTGAGACACATGAATTTTGGCTCAGTGCGAGCCAAATGTGAACTGCTGGAAAGGAAAACATGGATAGGCCAGTGAACCTTCCCTGGAAATGGCAGGATTGCTGGGATGTGCAGTGCAGGATGTGCAGATGTTACCACCGGCTCTCTTCTAATGAGAAATTTGAAAGAAATGCTTACATGGAGCAGCAACCTTTAGCTCTTTTCACTAAGCTCTTAGCATTGGCTTGCAAAGATCACTGCTATTTCTTTGTAACTACTGATAATTTGTGCTTTCCTCTTGACTTTTCAACTTCATTTCGGTTAAGAATTCCATTAAACAATGTAAGGGCATTGTGTGACACAAACCTTTCTCTTTTCTGGAGAGCTCAGAGCCTAAATGTACAGGAGAGGGGAAGAAGGCTGGCAGTTTCATGAAGGCAAAGGAAAATTTGCTAAATCCTCTCTTGGGGAGCAGCGAAGAAGAGGGGTGAACTACTGGGCTGGTGGAAGGGGAATGGAGTCTCTAAAGGAGGAGGAAGGAGAAGAGCTGAGCTTGGCTTGTTCAGTGCACAAAACAAAAGCTTAAATGGTCTGCTAATTGCTGCCAATACCTGGGAGCAGTTTGAGCTAAAGGATAGTGTCAGCACACTCGTAAGTGCCAAGGAAAATAAAACCCCTTCGCTTTTGAGAAGGCTTGGGCAGGTGACAGTTCGCTGCTTTCTCAAACTCGGGTTCAACAGAAGCCAAAGCCCAGGGCTCTTGCAGTGTCAGGTCTTTAACATTCACACCACCAAATGTAATTAAGCTCTGCGAGGGCTGCACCCAGGATAGAATTTATCTCTTGGTTTGTAATGCTTTAATTTAGTATCAAATATTCATGGACTGGCAGGGTCAAGTAGGGATAGAAAAGTTCTGTAACAGGCATGGGGGAAGTAGGATGCTAAAGAATTCAGCTGAAAGGTTAGTCATCCATGGAAACCCATTAGGAGAAATACTGTAAATAACTTCCTGCATCTGTGAGTCTCAGAGCTAAACACGAGCCACTCCTGCCCCCAGCCCGTGGGACTTCCAGAGCACGGGGTGTGCCAGCTCACACACACAGAATTCCAAGCAGAATTATACAGTTACACATCCAAAACTCTTCCAAATATTGAAGCATATTCAGTGTGCTCTGCGCTGAACAAGTCTGTTGCACCTCATGGTTCTAAGGGACAGAAAAAGCCGGTTTTGAGACATCCTGTAAACGCCTATGAAGGGTTTTTGTATGACCAAATGATTTTTTTGGGCATACCCTGCCCATGTAGGGAACGTGGTTCAAAGCCTATAAAATGATGCTTATTGACTTCAAAGTATCAGGACCTATACTGTCCAATTTAATGTTCACAAAACTAATTTATTCAGCAAATGAAACAACTGAATTAAGGAAAACAAATGGATTTATTTGTTCAGGAAGATGTTTGTGAGGCCTGAAAGGTGCATGGTGTTTGGTACATCTGGTAGGGGGTTCTCAGGTTGGGCAGGGCAAACACCTGAACCCATGGGACCGTGCAGGGAAGTAACTGAAATTCAGAGCATCTGGGAATAAAGAATGAGCTGGTCAAAGTCCAAGTGTCTCTTCTGTCTGGCACCAGGTGAGAAAAGAGGGAGGAGAAGAATAATGGGGTGAGCAGGGCGTGGAGCAGTGTGGAAAGAGGAGCTGCAACATCTGGCAGTGTGTGGGACTTTAGGGAATGTGTGGACACGGGGAGTTGATGCTGCGTACACGAACTGGGTTCAGCTCCATCTCCAGCAGTAAAATACCCGTATCCTGCTATCTTCTGTTTTCCCCATCGCCTCTCAAAAGCACTGGTTGCTACAGGTGGAAGAGAATTGTGTAAAAAGAAAAGTCCTTTGGAGCTAGAAATGCCTGTAACTTAACCCTGGTCCTGCCAATTGAGCCTTCAAGCCAGGCTGGGTGCTGGGAGAATGAGAACTGAGAAAAACCTGTCATTTGAGCCAGGATTTCCCCCTCGTCTCAGAGCAGCATGCAGTGAGGAAACTACCTAAGGACTGCATTTGTAGACGCCCAAAAAATCCAAAGACGAGAAATTCTGCAGAAATACAAACACACTTTTAAAAAGCATATATGTGTATCTGTAAGAATGTAGAAAGCCATATACAGCTAAAATCACACACCTATGTCATGCAGAAGTTCTGAAAAACCTGAAAACTCCACAGACACAAAACCTGATTCTGCAAAATCCTCAGGCACTTTTTAGAGTTAAATTAATACTGATGTAATTAAAATGGTAATACTATTTGTTTAAAAAAAAAGAGTATTTAAATAATTCATTTTCCTATTGGTTCTGTGGAGTGTGCTTAGGTTTAGTAATTATATGCTAAGTGAAAGCAGCCTCTCCTGTAATGATTTCATGATAATCTGACCTTTGATGGTCCTGACTCACAGCAGCTGGCACTTTCTGCAGAGTTTACAGACTGTAAAATAATTAATATCAATGAAATACCACTGCTGGCCCTTTGATGTATTTGGGTCCTTAAACACTCTGTCTCTTTTCTCTCTCTCTCTTGAGCAGTTGTTTTGTTTGTTTTTGGTTGGGTTTTTTTTTGTTTTTTTTTTCCTGGTGTCCCTGAATTTTGTGAGTCCGGCCACTGGACAGCTCCTGGCGAAGGGCACATCCCAGCTGAGGGGTGCACTGGTGAGCCCCCTCCCTTTAGGGGTTCAGAAGACATAACTGACAATATGCCGGGCTTCATTTGATTTAATATTAAGCACAACAATAGCTCTTGAAAAGCTGTCTTTCAGGGAAAGGTAATAAGGGTATTAATAAAAACAGGTGAGGAGAGATGCCCTGGTTTTAGCTTCCTGCATTATTTTATCACTGTCAGTCAGCTCAGAACCCCCTTGAGATTATTCCTGTGTAGGTAATAACGTTGTTTCTGTGATGAGTTTAATGACTGAGCCTTTCTTCCATCCTTAGCTATGACAATAACCACTCTGCTTTTTTTCCCTTCAACAAGCTTTTGTGTGGGGTTCAGCGCATTAAGGAACATTATTAAATATAGAGGTTTCCTCTAATTAAGTTATTGGCAAAAGATTGCTTGTCCAATCATTTGCTGGTGATGAGTGCTGAAAGAAATTATATCTTGTACAGAGTATTGCACTTTTCCTGCCATGCTTCCCCTAAAAAAAGAACAAAATGGTATAAAAATAAGCAGTAAGATTGCAAACTCAGGCACTCAGAAATTAGATAGTGGCAGAATGATGGGTGTCTGGATCTGTCCTTCCCCATTCGTGATCATGAGCTTTTCCACTTTGATCTCTTGCCCTGTGCCCCATTATTTCCTTTCATAAAATTACCTTTCCTCCAAAGGTCTTAATTTTTAACCCTTTTAGAATTTTTGTGTCAAGACCAAGCGTCTTTTTCCAGTCTTGTGACTGGAAAAGAGAGAAATAATTTTCTGTACAACTTTTCCAACACCACCCTGCACAAACTCACCTGTAATTCCAACGAAGGTGTTTGTGCACCTTGAGGGAGCCACATTTTGTTCATTGGTGCAATAAATGCGTGTAGCAATAATGGTAATAATGGCAATATTTCAGGTGTTTGGTCATTCTGGACGTGATTTAAAAAGTTTTGTTTCCCATAAGGTTGTGCATACTGCTTGGTTCAGAAAATATAATAAGTGGGAGAAGTTCTTAGTGGGCCCCCTTGAAGAAAAGTAGTGGAATTAATGCAGAGGAAAGTCTTATCTTAGGGTTAGTGCAGTCACTGCAGATTAAAGGTTGTTTTCCTGCTCGGTGGCACCTTGCATAATCTCAAAAAGTGGAGTTTACGTGTCTTTCTTGAAGTATACCTCTGGATTTGAAAATCAGATTGTTTACTAATTGCTCACATCTCATAAATTATAGATCTGTGCTTGGAGGAGATTTTAACAATCTATTAAAGCCTGAGTAACAGAGTTATTCTCCAGCTTGCAGATAAACAAAACAAAAACACAGCTTTAAAAACAAGAAGCCTCTTCACTTTTTATCTAAATGGAAATAAACCTAATCAAAAGCCAGCAATTAATGAATCTCTCCGGGGTTTCTATTCTTGAAGAGATTAGAGTTACAAAGACTGAAATAGTTTCAATAGGTAGATGTGATGTTGAGCTCAGATGTTGTATTTATATGTGCTCAGCTAGAAATAAGAGTTGCTAAAATCCAATATCTCGATGAAGATTCTCCTCTTCAGTGAAACCAGACAAACAGTTAACAACTCCAATATTCACTAATTTCTGTTTGCAAAACTGTCCTAGAGTGCCAATAAAATCGGTTCCTCCCAGGAAATGCTTTTAAAATACTCATTAAAGAGTGGATGTTGCACATATGAAACAAACTGAAAGTGATTTTTAAGAAACTATTTTCTTGGGAAAGGAAAGCAAAGCTCTCCAAAAATAAGCAAACTGCTTTTCCAGGATTGGACAGCCAGCTATTTGCTTCTTGCAAAAATGCAGACTGGGGATGTTGAGCTGAAATTTGGCAAGGTTAACACATTTTCACTATGTGTAGTCTGTTCCCGTGTCCAGAAATAGAAACAGCCTTTTGCTTTCAGGAGTGGCTTGACACCTTCACCTGCAGTTTGAATAGAAAAAATAGAAAAGTCCTGTTGTTCAGCTCCACTTCTGTACCAGATCTCTGGGATGTTTAATTCATTCTGCATCACTCCCAGGAGTGGGAATCACGCCAGCCGAGGGCTCCCATTGCTTCCACAGTAGATACTGAAGAAATTTTAATAAACGCATTTAATTTATCTGTCTAACTATAGATTTTCCTGTAATTCATACCAGCTAGCCTGGCTGTGTAGTAGGAAAAAAGCAATCACAGTGTCTGGTGTGCGAAGCCATTTGATGAACAAATAAAGCTTCCTTGTTCCATTAAATGACCACGAAACATCCCTGGGATCTTCACAGGCAGCTTGCTTACTGTGGTGTGCAATGCTGGACACCCTGTTAGAGCCTGCACTGCGTTTGTCAGGGGTGCATGGGTTCTGATCAGACACTTGACCTTTCCTACCCACAGTGGGGAAGGCAGATCCTTCTTCACCTCTGCATTTTGTCCCCTGTGTGTTTTGCTCCTCTTCACCCTCGCGCTGTCTCAGGTTAAGCTGGAGGAGCCAGGAGTGCTTCTGAGCTGTGAGAGACTGTGAGCATCCATGCTGCTCCTCCTCCTCTCTTTTCTTCCATTCTTCCCTGTGAAAGTGTCCCGAGACCCTGGAATGCACTCGCAGCTTCTCACGGGCTGTGGCTCTCTGAGGGAAATTGATAAAAAGGGATGTCTTGGCACATGGTTATTACTTTCCTAAAATCCTTCCAGAGTGCTGATATTATTTCGTTTATGAAGTAGCAGGTTGTGCAATTTGATGTTGCCTGGAAAGAAACTATGATTTACTCAATCGAAGCTCCCAAAAGCAGAGAAAGCAAAAGGCATCAATCTGTGCTGTTGGAAATTCTGTGACTGGGCAGCTGTAAGCTGATGTGCTTTGAGTGTCTGCAAAATGCAGCCTCTACCAAACGGCCCGAGTGGTAAAGCATTTTGTAACGGCATAATGCTCTCATTGCAGTCTTTTCAGTCTCATTTAGGACTAAGGTTTCCCTGGGGAGGTGACACAATAAACTCTCCTGGAAACCACGCTGCAAATACGTTGGAGGCCAATCAGGTATTACGGTGTGATGTCAGAATTCTTACTGGCTGGCTAAACACCTCTTCCCTGGCGTTCCTTAGGACAGACAGGTGTTAGCTGTGAGTCTGGGCTTGTTACAGAGTGCAGGCTTTGCCTGGGTCACAATGTTGCTCCACATAAACATCTTAGGATTTATTGTGTGTGCTCAGCCAGCCTGGGCACCTCAGAGTTCTAAGCAGACGCTTCTAGGGCGCTTCTGAGCAGATCTACAAGCAGAAGAATTATGTTTTAGACTGGAAACGTTGGGAAGACTCTCAGATACTGGTGTAAGCCTGCTCAGTTTCTCTGTTCAGAAGATATTTTTAACTGAAAATTGGGCAGAGACGCATGGGGCAAGCTGACACCTGAGCTTAAGTCAAATTCAGTCAGCGGGCAGAGCACTTGGGTATGTTATTAGAAACCGTATTTTAAAATTTGAAAGCAAAAGGTTTGGGTCTTTTTGGTCCTGTTATTTACTTATTTCTATTTAATGTCCCCATTCCCTTATTATTTTATTATTACTTTGTGTTTCAAGTCCCAGATTGTTTTCTCATCAGTCCTTCGCAAAATGAGTCAAGATACACATGTCAAAGGCTCCCCATGTTTTTCTCCATCACTTTTCTTTCCAAATGCCAGATTTGGACGTTGTTCTGCAGTTTAAAGGTTTCTAGCCTGGCATTTGTTTCTCCTCCAATACCTCCCTAGACCCTACTGTAAATTATATTAGCTCAGACACAGCCAAACTTGCCTCATGTAAGCGACAGTGTGTTTCCTAGCTCAGTAAATAAATAACTGCACAGCTAATCCTCCTGTTTTAATGTATGAAAAGTGCCACTCTTGGAATAATGAAATGTAAAGACCAGCCATTCAGAAAACAGAGCTTTAGTTCAACAACTCCCAAGGTGGGTTCTATAAATTATGTAGCAAAATCCTTACAAATTTCCAGTGGCCTTAACAGAAGATGTATCTGACTGACTGCTGCTTCAGAGCTGAGGGAATCGAGTGCTGTGTTCAGTTCACTGATCTGCTGCTCAGGATGTTTTGTAAGCTTCTTCCAGAGAAGACCAGATGTCTGTGAGGACAAGAGTGTGAGTTAAAGTTCCTACTGGCTCTCGTGAATAACTGAACTGCAGTTGGATTCTGCAGCACACAGCAGTGCTGAGCTCCTGAGGTACAGCTCTTGAAAAAATTAAATCCAAGCCCTTCCTTTGCTTTTAATACACCTTAATGCAATCTGAAAGACTACCAGAAGTTCCTCTTTCTTTGGTAATTTGAATAAAAACTGCAACTTTAGTGCTTTGGACAACAATTTTTCTGCAGCTGCCAAGGCAGCTAGTTAGGATACGCTGCTTCTGACCAGGCACTAGAAAATGTGTTCTACAAGCTGTGTTCTGGTATTGATCAGTGTGCTCAGACTTAAGGGATTTTTACTGAAGCTTGTACAGAGTACCTGGAAAACCACTGGTGCTCAGAGGGGCTTAACATCACAATTTCACAAGGGTTGATGTAATTAAAGGACACATGGCGTGGAAGGAGACAAGACATGAGCTTGCAGTGGGACAGAATTCCTCTGACATAATCTCTAAACGGGGTCTCAGGTTCTCTCAGGAGAAATGTCAGTGTATGCCACAAATTTCTCATGGTATGGATGGGGCTTTGAGAGAAACTGGCAAAGGCTGGATCCCGGAAATACCCGGACTCTTTTGAAAACCTCAGCTTCTCGTGTCATTAGAAATTCATAACCTAAATGAGCAATGCATGGAGCAGCTAATCAAGCTCCATAAATTGCTATTTCCACAGTTTGGTTGTTATTGTTTCTCTCAGAGTTAGAATTGCAAGTGATGTGGCTGCTTAGAGACTACTTTGTGGTTGTTCAATAAACATTAATTTTTTAATTGTGACAGTGACAGGTGTGTTGCATTGCATGGGTGAAAATGTGACAACATTCAGCAAATAATGAAAATTAATTGATGGTTACCAGCACGCTCACAAATATGCCTGACTGAATTTGTGAACTTATTTAAAGTTTGGCAGGTGTTGACTTTGCTGTATTGTGGGGGTTTTTCTCACCATAAAAATTTTTTTTTCCTCAAAATCTGGCCAGTTGGATGTTGGGCAGTTCTCACCAGATACCAATGCATTGACAAAAATCGATAATAAACAATTGCTAAAAAGCAAAATGTGAAACACTCTGTTCAAGCCCACTTGAGATGTGAAAAGTGCTTCCTTATTTTAATGTTTGTGAATTGAACACATTTGTTCTGCAGGTGATCCTCGTCTCCTGCGCTTGGGTTTATTGGTGCTTTCAAGTGAGACTGAAGAAGATCAAAATGTTCTTAGCTTTTATGGAAAAAGGGGAAAACACCCTGAAAAATAATTAATTGTCAGTGGTCCCACAGGTGTGAGCTGACCCCTGTGGCAGGTTTTTGTCGCTCTGTCTCTGTGCTGAGGACGAGTGTCTGGTCAGCTGAGGCAGCAGAGGCTTCACCAGATCCGGTTCAGTGGCTGCATGGGTGTGTCTGCAGCTGAAATAAACCCCACCACAGAGTTTTCTCTTCGGTGCCTCTGCCACAGCCCAGCCTCCCTGATGGATGTTAAGAAGCCTTGGTAGTGTTTATGAGAAAAATCAGCTTCCCTAATCGTTCATTGATCTGTTGTTCTGGGCGGAATGATGAAGTTTGCGCTGTTATTTTGCTCCGCTTCGCTCAGATTTGCTTGATTCGAACCAAAGGACGATTTAAGATGGCAGGGAGCAATTTTACTCCCATTTACTCCCAGCTGACAGGATAATTCTGGTTTTGCTGTTGGGAGCTTCAAGTGCTTCATCTGTGCTCAGCTAATATTAGTTGTAATTAAGGGAATGGGCTGTCTAGAGCTCGTTTTTGCAGTTCATCACCTGAAAAAGAACCCTTTTGCTTTTGGAGTCATTTTGAGTTTCTCCCTCACCCTCTGCAGGGCTGCCCATCTTGGGGTGACCCCACGGGGAGGGCAGCACCTGCACTGGCTCTGTTCTCATCTGAGGGTAACAATTTTTAGGTTTAAAACTCAAAAAAATGGCTATGTTGGGCCTCGTAGAGTCTGTTGGGAGACTGGTTTATAGACTGACGTGGCTGTTCCTGGGGTGCAGGACAGTGCTGGACACAGGGAGAGCAAACTGTGGAGCACAAGTGAAAATGTCTTTTTTCCTGGCTGAAAATGGAGATAAAGAGTTTTTTGTCCTGGTAAATATTTCTGAACCCTGTGGTTTGGTGAGTTTTATAAGCAGATCAGAGGTATTAGATATGTCAGGGATTAATACTTTTCCCCCCTCCAACACTCCTTTTGTTCCTGCTGGAAGCTTCTCCTTATCCAGGGGCTGATCCTTGACAGGCTCAGTCTCCTTTTTGCGTTTTCTGAGGGACAGACTTGTGGGAAATGTGGTTTTGCAAGTGCCTGCAGTCCTAGCAGGAGAATCAGACTGGGAGATGGCACTCAGTGCTGTGAATCACTCCACCTTCTTGGAACACAGATGGAAGCTGGAGCAACTCAAACAGAGGATCAGGATACCTGAGTCCAGGATACCTGCCCAGGAAAGCATCCAGCCTTGAATTCCAAGGATGAGAGGCTCAAATCTTGCCTGACCTTGGCACAAGGTGCAGGGGAGGAGATCTGGCTCCCAGCTCCCATCAGGCACAGGGATCTGTGAGTCAGCATGGAAGCCAAGGGGCATCTCTGGGTCACTCCAGCAGGGCTGGGGGTGAGCTCCAAGCGGGCAGGTATCCATGTGCAGTGAGAATCACGGTAAAACCTGCAGGGTCTGGCAAAGGGACGGTGGTGGCCGGGAGAGGCTGAAACCTGACGTGCCTTCTGCATTCCCAGTACATTTTTCCAAGATGGACCAGTCAGAAACCATCCCACAAAGCAGGAGGCTATCTTTCACATTTTTCATTCCTATTTGAATTTAAGACCAAAATGAAACCCTGACTGGATATAGCAGACTACTAGATTTGGTTGGTCAGGCTGTTGTTTCCCAGGAGATTAGAAACCCTTTGGTTTATTTTCATGATTTTGTTTTGCAAGCATGAACATGGCAGTGTCTCCAGCAAATAAATGTGTGTTGCACTATGGTGGGAGCCATGGGACTGCAAAGAACCCTCTGATTTGTCAAAATGCTTGCCATAATTTGTCATTTCAGTTGGTTAAGCCAAACAAACAAACTGCCTCTGAGGCAGTTCACAATTATCAACAACAAAACTTTGTCATTTTCTTTGGTGGGGTTTTTTTTTTTAAGGTTTTTTTTTTTTGTTGTTGTTGTTTTTTTTTTTGGTTGTTGGGGTTTTTTTGTTTGTTTGTTTTATTTTGGGTATTTTTGGCTTTATTTCTTTTCAAGTTTGGAATGAAGATTTGCTGCTCTGTGTGCGTGTGTGACTTCAGTACTGTGCTGAGTTGCAGCCCTTTCAGGTGGAATTGCTGTTTGGCAGTAAGACATACCCTAAAAATAGAAAATGTGGTTATAAGTGACAACAATTGGCAGGGAGGACCTGTTCTGGTGCTATTTTGGAACTGCTTTTAATTTTTTCCACTCAATTCCAAGTTAAACATCCATTTAAATTAATTAGAGCAATCACAGTATCCCCAGAATATCAGTGGAGAAATTGAAGCTGTGAGTGTAATTTAAGTACTTCCTGAATTCTGAGGAGAGGCTGAAAAAGCCAGCTTAAAGAAATTTTTGCATATGATGAAAAGCAAATTCCTCACCAATCTGGCTAAGCTGAAATGTCTGAAGGCAAAGAGCTATCGTGAAAGTGCTGGAAAGCTCCTGATTATAATGGAATCAGTGTCCCAGGGTACAATGCAGCTCCACATTTAATATTGAGTAGTTCCCAACCTACCTCCACTCACTGGGTTCTCGTCAGAGTCCCATCAGGACACTGGGCTTTGTTTAGATGCCAAGCGAGTCTGGAAATGGCTCCAGAGCTTTTCCAGCAGCTTCAGCTGAGCACAAATGTTTGACTTCAGAAGGACAGCTAGTACCCAGGTTTTGTGGCCTAGAAATCCCTCCTTACGTACACTGCCACACGTGTTGATAACCTTGCAGGCTTTCATAAGCCTAATTAAAAGACTTAAATGTGAATGCGTGGCAAAGCGCTGAACCAGCAGAGCGAGATCCTGTCCTTGGCGCTGCAAATCCATTGTTGCCTCTCTTTATTAATGGTACATACACGACGCATTGAATTCTCTGCCTGCTCTTGCTTGTCGGGTTGTTTTTATTACAGTATCGACTGGAGTCCCCGTCATGTTGGTTGCAGTCTGGGCACGTTACCCGGAGCGGGATTTTTCTTTCGGTGTTTTGTTTAAGGTATTGACTTTGCCAAAGGGAAGGAAAAAATGCGTGCAGGCGCTTAAGCACACAAGTAGTGGTATCAATTTCTGTCCATTCGATATGCACGCGCACACAAACACACGCCTGGACAGTGGTTGCAGGCACGGGGTTAGGTGAGCTCTGAAAAACAAGCTCCAGAGACTCTCTCCAACATGGAGATTCTGTTTCCAGGATCTGCCCAGGAGCATCCCATAGCCTGTGTCAAGTCCTGCTGAGGATGGTGGGCTCTTGGGGAGTGTCAAAATGACGTTTTTCAAAGGCATTTGCATCTTTCTAGCCCATTTCTTTCAATTCCTTCAAATGAACTTTATTTTTTAAGGGAGCATATTTCTCCGGTTTTGAGTGTTCTGTATTTTTTTTCCTAACAGCATCTTAGTTCTGTTAATCTTTTGGACTTTGAAAAACTCTTTCTAACTATTGGGTTTTGGGGTGTTTTTTCCCTTTCCAGCCCAGGCAATCAATTCCTGAGTATGAGCAGGAGGGTTATTGAGCAGTTCATCTAAAGCCAACAAAGATTTCAGCCAACTCAAAGGTGCAGCAATCATTTAGCTAAAGGTTTAGATAGCAGTTTTGATCGAAGACCGGGATATATGGGCATGGATGGTTCTTCCAGCACTTTCAGATGAAACTTGGAGATGAATCTGTGCAAATGTTCAGTGATCAGTTCCATTTGAAAGTACAAAAAAAATGGGTGCGTTGTCTTTATTTCCTCTTCCAAACCTGCCTGTCTGTTCCTGTTTAATGGTGAGCTCTTCCAGAGGTGTTTTCCATGCCGTGTCCCTTCAGTCCCTGCCTGAAATATGCTGTACGACACAGAGTCACTTGCAGAGAGACAATCTCATCTGAACTGTGGCATTGCCCCAGTGGATTCTGCTCATGTACTGCAGAGGCCTTTGACCTGCTCTCTGCTTTGAGTTGTGCAAAGTCATCCTTTTGTGAATCCTTAATACCTTACAGTGGATTTCTGTTCGGGTTTTAATAAACTGAGAAAAAATGGCTACCTCTTTATTTCCTACCTTTCAAACAACTACTTTTAGTGAACTCGCTAAAATTAAAACAGGAAATGTGCTTGAAATCATGAAGTTGAAACAGAATTTGTTTTCCAGAGGTGGTTTGGTTTTTTTGTCATGGGTAGCAGCATCTGGTCCTAAATCCTAAAGCATCCAAATTCAGGCCAATTAAAAAATGAGCCATGTCTGATGCGTTTGTTCCATTTCTGCCCTCCAGTCTATCCGGGAAGTCACGGGCTATGTGCTGGTGGCCCTGAACCAGTTTGAATACCTGCCCCTGGAGAACCTGCGCATCGTTCGTGGGACCAAGCTCTATGAGGAGCGATACGCTCTGGCCATATTCCTCAACTACAGGAAGGACGGGAACTTTGGACTCAGGGAACTTGGCTTGAGGAACCTGACGGGTAAGTGAAACTTGGAAATGCTGTAGGTTAGCTGCAATTAAAAAGATGAGCTTGTTGAGTGTTTCCTCAGTGCCCTCAGTCACTTGGATTCGCGAGACATTGAGGAAGAGCTTGGCAATGGTGTGTTTTCTGAGGGGTTTGTTGGCACTTCACTCTTTTTTTGGTTCACTAAAGTTCTTCTCTCCACACCGGTCAAAGGCTGCGCATGACAGTCACGGCAAGAGCGTATTTGAAACAAAAGTAGCTGTTGAAAAAGTATGTGAGCTTCTCCTCTGTGCTGACATCATGAGCATGTTGGTGTCCTTGTGATCCTTGATTATTGCACGTGTTTTGCTTCAGGTGCTGGGTATTTTCTGCCAAGTTACCTCAGCTTTAGCATCCCCTGTGCCTCTGTATCTTTGGTTTATTTAATTTTAGAACTGCTTTCTCTAAGCAAAAAATAGTGCATTCTATATATAGTGAGAAAAGAGCTAATTTTTTTTGAGCCAAAAATGTAAGCAAAGGCTTTATGTTCACCTGTAAATTCAAGGCTGGATTATGCTGTGGGGTATATCAACACTTCATTTCCTCCATCTGAGGATCCAGAGTCAGTGGTTTGGGAGATTAAAACTTGCTAAATATCATTGGACTGTAACAAAAAGAGGAGGCAGTGGCTCTTTTTAGGGAGCTCACTGGAAGTATTTTATTTATATCTGGTTCCTCATCGGCTATGATAATTTCTACCCTAAACTTGGTTGTTTTGGAGTGACCTTATATCTGCTAGTGGCTGAAAGCTGACTGAAAACCACTGACCTGAGCTGGCTGTGGAGATTGAACCGGAGTATGGAGCGGTGGGAGCCTTCTCAACTATATTTAGGCATCCTTCCCTCTCTGCTTTTTTTGTCTCTCAGTATTCAGAGTTGCACATGAGCGCTTACAGTTCCCTGTTCAGCCTCACCAGGCTACACAGCAAGGCTTTCAGAAACAGGAGGGAAAAGAAGGCCTGAAATATTTTACAAAATAAACCGGTTTTTGGATGACTCTGATTAGGCTCTTTCCTCTGGTCACATTTTTTGACAATTTTCTTTACTGAGACCATCATGCCAATATCAGAGTGCTTCCCAAAGGTCTCTAAACCCCTGTCATCTACTACTCCTTCACTCTGTCACTGTCATTACCCAATTTCCTCCTCCTCTGTTCCCATATTTCTTCCCAGCTTTTCTGATGTGGGGAGTTCATTGTGACTGTCCATGCCTTCACATCATACAGAGCCACAGCATTGGGTGATAACAGCATTATCTCCTTCTTTGTTTGAATTTACTGGCCTTTGAGTCTCAAAATGCTTTGTAAAGACACTGGGCTGGGTGAAACTGAGACAGAGGTGAGGTGAGGCCAAGGCCAGAAAATGATGGGAGTCCTTCCTCTCGGGCCTGAGGTGGTTCTGCCACGAGGTGAGAGTTGTGCTCTTTGTACTCATTTAGCCGTGGCTTTGCTGCTCAGTAGGTTAAAAAAAGCTTGCCTTGTAGGCTTCTGCTCAAATTTTCTTCTGGAGCCAGCGCTCCTGTGCCAACTGGCAGTTCCTCAGACTCCAGAGATGCCCTCTAGAAGCTGCTGTGACGTGACAGACACAGCACCGAAACTGCCCAGCAAGGAGTTTAAGTGTCTTAAGAAAGCCTGCCTGTGAATCTCTGCCATCATGAGATCATCACAGCCACTTCTCCCGATTTAGGTGTTTACAAAGGCCTCTGATGGGATTATTTGACTCAAAATGAATTGTTGTCTCCTGGAACAAAAGCGCCCTAATAACACCAGCTTGTCTCCATGGAGCACTTAAAATAGCTTCTGGGTGCTGACTTGAAAACACCCTTAAAGTTTTCTAGATAACATGCCAGGGCCTCCTGATTCTCTCCAGCAGCTGCTCTCTGACCACTCTGTGCGTTGCTGAAGATGCCCCTGGCTGTTTTAACCCACAACCTGCCTCTTGCTGCACACTGCTCTTCCCGGAGCATATTCATACTTCATTACCTTTCCTGACGCATCCTTAGCGCTCGCAGCTGCATAAAAATAACTGGTGGATGTGGGAGTTGGTGATGCTGCCAGGCTGTGGTGGATCAGCTGTGTGTGAACCTGTTCTTCAGCTTTGCCCCAGAAAGCACCAGTGAGCTGCTAAACTGGAGAAGCAGCAGCCCCCACGAGCTCGCGCTCTTCGAGTCCACTGCAGGTTTCAAGAGACTGGCTTTGAATCGTGCATCTCTTCCACTTGAGTGAAATATAACATGGCTCCTGTCTTGCATCTGAAGAATTGTCATTCTGGGGCTCATGCCTTGTTCACAGAAGTTTGGGAAGTTCTGTTCTTATTTGTGCAGTGCTGGATGATGGGCTCCTGAGGGTATTTCTGCCTAGCACAATGTACAAACACAAGCCCTACTCCCTGTGTTAAATAAATGAGGAAGCTGCTCTCACCTGCAGATTCTCCTCAGACTCAGGGCTTCAGCCTCCTGTACCACTGCAGTATTTTCAGTGTGTTGTTAACAGCTGTGTTTTTATTGCCAGATATGTCTATCAAGTTTTCATATTTAAATGTAACTTTAAATGCTTGAATTTCCTCCCTTACAATGTAAAAAAAAATGACAGCTGTGAAGGCAGTAAGTTTCATCTCGCACAGAAAACATGATCCAATTCTCACTCATGATGTCTGTCAAACCACAAGGGAGTTTTGTTTGTACAGCTCAGCCCAGGACTATGTCCTAAAATTCATGTGACACTTGCAAAAAAATCTTAGCTATAAAAATCCTGTTCTCGCTTGTTATGAAAGCTTACTCAATGGTTCCACAAAAGTGTCAAAACCAAACTGACACTGAACTGATGAAGTGGCCGCTGCCATCTCAGCTGGACTCATCTCTGCGTGCAGATCCAGCTGCCAAGTGCATCCTCGCTGTGAAAAGGAGGGTTTGACATCCTGGGCGTGTTCTTCGGGCTGAGATGAGCAGAGTGAGTGGTGCTGAGGGTGGAGGAGTGCCAGCTTCTGCCAGCCACCCTCAGCTCACCCGGGAAAGGGCAGCATCAGTGCTCACCCTGGGAGCCCTCGGAGCGGGAACCTGATGGCTGCTTTTCATCACAGCCTTTATCTGTGTTAGCATTCCCAAGTGGGGAAAGAGGGTAATGCACAAGGGCCAGAATAGTTTAGGAAGTATCCCATATTTTCCTCTGTGAAGAGGAATAAGAGATCTACAGCAAATTAGGTTTCTTTAAACAGTGACAACCTCGTCTTCCCTATCGGCCTTGGAGTCAGCAGCTCCAGTGCATCCCTTGAATATATCAGAATGAGGTGGGCTTTGCAGTGATAAGTTCAGTAATGCAAAAAAGAAACAAACCCACAGCAGGTTTTCTTTGTTTTTCGGGAATGCAGATGAATGATAAATTAAGATAACTGAGGTTCAAGTGAGAAATGGATATGGCAGCTTAATGGATTTGGTCAGTGATAGCCAAAGAAAAGGAAATCTAATTTGATGAGCAGGAGAATCATGAAGAAAGGACCATATTCACGGGGGTGGAAAGTAGATTTTGTAAAATTGTAAATTTCCCCTTCAACAGATTTTTGTAATTGATCTTATTTAAAATATTTTTATTAATTTTTAAAATTTTTCTAGTTTTTAATGTTCAGTGGTTATTTCTATAATGTTTTCAGTATTTTTTCCCCCCACAGAAATTGAAATGTTAAAGGGTGTGTTAAATGTTAAGGAGTGGCATTACTCTTTAAAAAGTTTGCTTTTCAAGCAGTTTTTTGTCTTTTTTCCTTAACAAGCTCATTTACTGCGATTATATTGCAGCTCAGTCAGGTTGGAGGGAAGGGCATGGGAGGAGTCAAGTTTTGTTCACGGTGCAATTTTTTGGACCTGAAATTCTTTCGGAAATCGTGCTTGGATGTCTGCTCAGAACCCGAGTGACGGCACACGAGGCATTTTGGGGGCAGGCGTTAACGCCACCCCCTTTTCCTTGCCTTGCTCACAAAGCCTGTGGCAGCAAGACCTTTCCTTGGAGCACCTGCAGGAGCCAGCGCCCGAGCCCCTGGTGCCCAGGGCTGGCTGCGTGTGACACCCACACGCTGCTTGTGGCACGTCCCCACATTCCTTAATCGCGGATTCGCGGGATGAGCTGGGAAGAAAGCCATGTGCAGCTTCTTGCCTCAGGCTGGCTGTGCAACAGGTGGGCAAGGCATCGCATCCGTAACCTCGGAGAGGGGTTGCTAGGATACACGGAGGCGTGAGGAATTGGTTTAAAAATCCCTGCGGTCCCCTTGCGTGCAGGAGTTCTCGGTAGGAGAAGCTGCAGCGGCTCCGTGACTGCCCAGGCGTCCTCTCCCGGATGCTCGGAATTGCCCTGCCCGCAGAGGTGTTTGTATCCCAGCACAGCTTTGTGCCTGGGAAAACAGCGAGGAGCAGCTCCTTTCCCGAGGGAAGCGCGGCTGTGGGGGATTCTCTGTGCGGTGCCACAGACCTCGGGGACAGGCGCAGGAGCAGCCCTGAGTTCCCCTGGCTCAGCCCATCCCTGTGGAGAGAAGGAACGAGGCTTGTGGCTGTCCCCAGGCTCAGAAATGCAAGTGTGCCTGCTAGAGCATGTCTGTCTTCTCTTCCCCTTTAGACACTTTCCCGGGAAAAAAAAAAATCACCCCGTTGCAGTGCTGCTCTCCTCAGCCATCACAGGTGTGATTTGACAGCCGGGAGAGCCGGGAGACCCATCCCTGGTGGCAGTGGGAGCAGGGCTCGGGCTGCTCCCCACCACTTGGCATCAACGCCTGGCAATGCTTCCAGCCTCTCCTCAGCTGCAGATGTGGCCCTGAGGAATCCCAGATAAGGGACCTGCAGGCTGAGGAGCAACTGCCTCCAGCTGGCAGAAAATTGCTCACAGGTCTTATCAAGACAAAAAACTGTGTTTTATACGGCGAGAAATAAATGCTGGTTTTGAGCCTTGTGAGATTTATATTCATGAGTTTATTTTGTCCAGTAACAAAGGTGGGACATTGGTTTTTAAATTTCAGCAAGGCTAGAATTTTGCACAGTGTCTCTTGAGGGATTTGGATATGCTTTTTTCATGCTAAATAGTTTAACTGATGTCTGTGGTTCTTTGCAACTCCTTGATCAACAATTTATGTTTAGTTTTCTTTATTTCGGAGCACTTCACTGTTTTCAGATCTGTCTTTAGCGTTAGAAATGTGCAACCTCGTTTGGAATGACTATGGCAAGGATTTAAGCCAAAAGCTCGTCAGAATAATGATATACTGGTAAATGTTTTTAACTGGGAATTCACAGGATCCCCCATGTTTGCTGGTGTTCCCCTTCCCCCAGTGCTTTCACAGGAACTAGGAATCACATCTATTGCAAACGGTCTAAAGGAGCCTATTGAAAGTAATGCACAGAATTATTGACGTGGGCCAGTAGCGTCACACAGCAGGATAACTTCGTGTCACACAGCCACTCCTGCAACAAAACAGGGCTTAAAATCAAGGGGAGGAGAAACCAGGGCCGAATCCTTATCTGGTGTAAATTGCATTACTTGCTTTGACTTTGTAATGAACTGAAATTTAAACAGCCGTTTACTTCCTTCAGTGGATAATTTAATTCATGCTTTAATTTATAAGTTAACCAGTGCCTAACGCCCACTTAAGCCCTTTTAAGGAGGCTGTGTTCAGGGTGCTCTGCCAGGATTAATACCAGCTAATGACAGCTGACTCAAGGCATGTCTGCACCAGGAGCTCTGGCCAGGGATCCTTGAGCCAGCATCCAGCCTCACTGGCTTTGGGAATAGCATTGACCACCCCACTTGGGCGGTGTGCTTGGGCTCAATAACCCAGCAGATCATTCCTGGCATAACTATGGTCTCTGCCAACAGAAGCATGTTTTCCTGGGCTTTCAGACTCTTAATTATGTGGCTGCTGGGTAAGGAAGGGTCTGCAGGTACAGACTTGGGTCTGGAGTAGATGGACGAAATCCTTCCTAGCCCTGCAGTAATTTCCACATCTGCTGCTTTATTTTGTGAATCATACCACTTCTACAACAGAGCCAATAACGCTTGCCTGCTTTAATTAGACCAATTCTGAGGGTGTCGTTGAAAATGCTATTCAGAGAGGATCTGGTGTGATGTGGGATTCAACTTTAGCACTGTCAAACGTTAACTTAAACGTCATTAAAAAATGCGTCCAGGTATGTTGCCATTGTTACCTGATAATGCCATGTAAAATAATAACACCACTCATGCTATTTTTCCTTGGCAGTTTCTCTCCTTCACCTCTCCGCAGTAGTTCTCTCTATCTGTGCATTTTTCAATTAAGAAATTCTCCGTGTTCTAGAGGTGCGAAACACGCTTTAGCTTTTTGGAAATGTGGGCAATCAAGATAAATCCAGTACTGCTGGAACCTTGTGGTAATGGAGTAGCTTTGCCTGCCTTCTGTGACTCGAGAGCTTCAGCAGCACGGGGATATCTGTGCCCACACGCTTTGCAGGGAGCTAAACATCTGAACAGAGTAATCCCTCCATTTCAATCACACGGGTCAGGAATGGGGGACATTTCAAAACATCCAGCTTTGGCAGACAGATCTGCACTGAGCTGCACTATAACTTAACTAAAGTGCAGGAAGCGTTGCAGTCGGGAAGGACCGTACAGTTTATAGTGACAGCTCTGCTGAAAAAATAGATATCCCAGCTTCCCACCAGCTTGGGAAAGAAAGAGCCAGCTGGATTGTTCTCCCCAGCCTAGGCTAAGGCTTGACTAGGTGTTTTAGACATTAAAATCCTTGCTGCTTCGGTAGTATATCTTCTTCAGATGAATGAAGGAAGCATTAATTTCAGTGTTTGTTGTTTGGTTTGGGTTTTTTAAATTTTCTATTTCCCCCCCCCCCTTTCTCTCTACAGTCTTCTGAATTCATTGATTTTCTCATTTCCTTCTGACAGGCTACAGCTGACAAGGAATTCTGTGCTTTTGTAAAGTAATTAAAGTCTTGTGTTACATGGGTAATGTAATCTATCAGCCCTTCCTTGACAAAACGCAAGTTGCTGAACGAGATAGTCCAGTTGCCACCGTTTGCAGTGGGGACATGAGCTGTGAGCCGCTGGTGGGGCTGAGGGAGCAGCCTCCAGCCCTGTGGAGCTGCTGACGTCTAGGGCTCAAAGCGGCACGAAACTCTGGGGATCAGGTGTCAATTCAGTGCCTTAAAACTCAGCAGACGAAGTTCAGTGCCCTTGCACACAGGCCTGGAAGGCAGCGTGTGCTTGCAGACCTGCACTTAAACCCAAGTCCAAAGTGAGCTCCTTTTTCCTGCTTTTCTTGCCAGCCTGTAGAAATAATGAGCTTGAGTTTAGGACACCATTCATTGCAAAAAAAAAAAAAAAAAAAAAA
>VZRN01000098.1:1358011-1382602 GCA_013397935.1 Dasyornis broadbenti
AAAAAAAAAAAATGGAGTCCCACTGAGTTCGAAGAAGGTTGGATCAGACCCCTAGGTTTACATATTGGAAGTAGTTGGTGTTCCTAGGATATTTTCATGCCTGTTGATTTTCATGTCATTTGCTGCAGAGAGAAATTCCCTAGAAATCCTATATGGAGGGACTGGAGAGGCAATGAACCGAAAACTTTGCTGCATTTAGCTCCCGGAAATCCTGCAGTGCCCAGGGTGAGGAAAACTCTTGGTAGCTTTTGAATTGGCGTGCAGATAACAGCAGTTCCTGGTGGGGAGCAAGGAGCTGGCGGTCAGGATTTGTGACCGGGGCAATAAAGGGAACTGACAATTACAATGGTCAATTGACTGACAATCACAATCGACCCCTTGTGACCTGGCTCCTGTGTCCCCCTCTCCCTGCCCCAGGGGAGTGGAGATGCTGCCCGGGATGCATCCGAGGGCAGCAGTTCCAGGCAGCTGGGTCTGAGTGTGCTCTGCAAACACGGGAAATACGCAGGCGCCTGCCCCGCACCTTTGCAAAGACGCGAACCAGAGATGGGCTGGGAAAGGTAACCTCGAGGGCAAATAGAAGGAGAAAATAGAAAGAGAATACAAAGGGAAAAACAGAAATGCAGCCCTGCAGAAGGGAAATCAGAGTGAACAGAGGTGAGAGAGGGGGAAAGAGCCAAGCAGGTGCCCCACGAGGAACGGCGGAGCAGCAGCGCTCACCTGGACTGTACCTGCACCGAGGTAGCAGCCAGGCAGTCGGATACAGACCTGCTGGAGCTCTCTGGGGCTCCAGACTCCCCGGGCAGTCCCACCTGCCTTCAGCCGCGGAAAATGAGCTGTGGTTGGTGTGCAGTGCCAGCATGAGGGAGTCAGAGCTGGAGGCAGGTAATGTGTGTGGACACGGAGCTGTCCGGGGGCTGCAGGAGCCTTTTGTGCATCGCTAGGAACGTGCCTGCGGGCGTGGAGTGGGGGAACAAAGGTATCAGATGAGGAGAACACGCTGGAGGCCTTTTTCTTTGATGTTTGGAAATCGCTCAAGGGGCTGTCTTCTCTGAAACCCCTCTGCCTTTTTTTTTTTCCCCTCTTTTTTTTTTTTTTTTTTTTCTCCTTGGTGAAACTTTCATTGATGTACTCTCGTTTCTTTAAGGCTTAGAAGTGAAAAGCACATCCATCCAGCCAGCCCTTGTACGAACGCCGTGCTCACGCTGGAATTCCTCGGGGAGCTGACTTCTGCTTCTGCCCGTCAGAAATAGCAGAGCCACGTGCTTTGGGTTCAAAACCACGGGTACTTCTGACTCGAGGGGGCACAGAAGGAAGGGCAGCATCAAAGACATCCCTGGCTGCTGCTGGAGAGAGGAGATTGTGGTGTTGCTGCCTTGGGTTGTTTTTTTTTTCCTTATTGTGTTTTTTAACTGGCCAGCTGGACGTGCGCTCAGATTGATGGTACAGGCTGTGAAAGCTCTGGGAGCTGGTTCCATCACAGGGAAGGTCAGTCACCTTCCAAAATGACTCTGGGGTACGAGTGCCCGAGGGCAGGATGAGTTTACATGGGGAGAATCAAGATGTTGTTGCCTAAACTGCTGCTCTTCCCCTCCAGCCTCATGTGTGTAGACTTCCGTCAAGGCTAGTGGAAGATTCTTAGAGGATTCTTTTAAAATCAAAAAATGTCTGACAGGGAAGCCTTCTGTGAGAACAGAATAGTTGGAAAAACAAGGGGGAAAGTGATGAAATTGCCAGGCACCACCTTTCATTTAAAAATGAAAAGGTATGGCTTATTTAAGAGCTTTTCATGCTTTCTCCTATGAATTAAATTATATTTTCAACCAAACAAATTATGTTCATTGAACAATAATAATTGAATCTGGTTTAGACTGAATTTTCTTTTATAAAAGCATGCAGGTTCCTTTTTGTTAAGCCAAAGCAACATCAAATAAGTGCACCTGATGTAGTAGTGAACTTTAGGTCATGACTGAGTTCATTGCTTGGCTTGAGGGCCCAGGCCAGATCCTGCTGAAATTTCTCTTTGCTAGCATTGTACAGGAAGCAGAGGGGATGTGTAGCCCAGGAGATGGCTTTCTCATCTCTGGTGGAGTTAACTCAGTTTTCTTTCCATGAAATAGTCATGATTATCTTCCCCTAATATTCTTTACAAGCCTCAGCCAGTTAAAGATCCATTATCCTGAGCACAGTGCTGCAAACACTAATAAAAAATGTAATGCAGAGGTGAGTCAACCATTAATAATACCAACGAAAAAGTCATAGTGCAAAAAAGGGTAAGGCAAATACAGGGAGGATAAAGGCAAAGCACCCTGTCCCAAGTGTGGTTGATGGGGAAGCTGGGCTGGACACAGCTGAATGTGTCCTAGCCTGTGGAAGGAGCCCACAAGGGTTGATGAAAGATTTTCTTTCATGTTGAATCAATAGGTACAAGCTGTGTTTTGGGAGAGTTGGACATTGATTGGCATTGGCAGGACATCCAAAGCCTGGAGTATCCATAGCATGGATATGTCCTGCCAGTCTCACCAGGACCGAGCAGGAATTGTGTTTTGTTCTGAAACGGTGACACCACACTCCCTAATTTTTTTTGTTTTTTTTCCCCCCACGCTACTCGTCAAAGCCCTCATTGCACGGGGTGCCCCTGGCTGGTGCTGGCTCACAGTGAGCTGCTCTCTGAAGTGCTGATCCAGGTGTGCTCTGCGGGGCTACTGTCAGGTGAAGGTGACAGGCCTGAAACGCTTCAGCAGCAGCCACGCTCAGAGGCTCTCCTGCTCTAGAGAGTGCTGCTCTGTGAGTGAGGCTGGATATCTTAAAAGCAGGCACGGAGCTAAAATATGCACAGGGCGAGGTTGCAAGGGCAGCATCCTCCTCTTTGTGTGTCAGAGAAGAGCTGAGAGGGATATTTTAATGGCTGTGAATGCATAGAAGCTTAATCCCATGGGCTGTGCAGTTAGCCCTGTGCCAGCTCCATAAATCTCACTGCAGCCCCCACCTCATACAGGAACAAGACCTGTAGATGTTCAGAGCGAGTGGTTTTGATTTAATATTCAGGAGCATTCAGCTTCCCAAATAAAGATAATAGTTTTGCTAGTTGAGAGATTTATTAATATGTTAACATGGCCTTAGCTTTAGCCTTCTATTCCTCCCTTTCTAGAAAAATGTCTTACCACAAACCAGCCTTGTAGTTTGGAAAAGTAATCAAAGCTCTGCTGAGCAAATTTGATGATACTGATGGGTTGAATGAGCTATGACCTCTGCTGGCCTCATTCTGCTCCATTTCCCCTTCAGGCTGGTAGCAGTGGCTGGAAGTAAATATTAATCTGCTAATTTACCCTCCGGTACAAATAGAAAAAACTATTTTGTCAGTGGGCTTATCCAGCCTTAACTGCTTTGCTTCTGAGGAAGCAGTGGCAGTGCTGCCTGTGTGTGTGTCTGCTCAGGGGACTTTTCCTCAGAGACGCATGGAAGGGTTGCTTTCCTCCCTGTTTTCTTGGGTGGGTAATTAGAGTTGTAATCTAGGGTTTAAGGATAGCCAACAAAGAAACCTTGCTCGGGTTTAAATAAAATTGCTCCTTAACGTGACTTGTTAAATTGAAACAAACCCCACATGAATGTTCTTTTAAATCCATTTACAAGTGCCTTGTATTGATTTAGCCTACTTCAGTAACTCAGATGAGCTAAATTGATGTCTGTGCACTAAGTTAAGTACGTTCTCTTGGGATTTCATACCTGCCGAACTGACTCGACTTCAAAACTGATTTCAGTTAAAGCAGTGCAAGCTGTGTGTGAGGAGCAGGCCTTTCTTATTTGTTGCTGCAGGTTTGGCCAAGAGCAACGTGACACCTTGGGGGAAAAGGTGCATTTTGCCCTGCCGGCTGTACTGCTGGGGTGCCCTACCTTGCTTCTGCAAGGCAGATGTTTGAAAAAGACTGTTTAATCTTTTTTTTTCTGAGGTGCTCTGTCCCCTGGTATCTGGAGAAGGGAAGAGAAACAAAAGGCTTGCAGATCTGCTTCTCTACCATCCCGCCTGGTGCCCCCCAAGCCAAACGGGAACAATTAGGAGTCCTCAAGCAAAGGTTTCTTTCCATTTTCAGGCCGTGCCTCTCAGCTTTGGCTGAGCGTGGTGTCTCTTTGTGCCTCATACCGGAGCCCCTTCAGCCACTAAGCTGACAGGCTCTTTTTATCTCAGCCACCTAGAGCTAATCTGAGTGCCCAAACTGACACTTGTGGGCAAAGCCCTCCTTCTCTTGGCAGTGTGGAAAGGAATTGAAGCCTAACCCATCATCCTCCTGAGCGTGGCAGCGAGGGCCATGGTTTCCCTTTATTCCTTGGAAAGACAGGATGTGGGAGATGGTTCAGGTGTGCAAGCTTCCACAGGCTTGTGAGTGGTTTGTTCAGAAATTGTCATTCAGCATTTGAGCTGTTGGTGTATAAGCTCTTTGCACCCTAAATGGATTACAGGAATGTGGTTTGCCTGATTGTTACATGGGATTACTGCACCTATTACCAAGGTTTAGATGGTGAGACAGTGTTACACAGCGGCAGCGAAGTCTCCTCAATAAACACTGAGCTTTCTTTTACTTGTTAAGAAAAGTGTTTTTGCATAGACATTTCAAAGTCAGGGGCTGTATTCCTGTGTTAGGTCACGATTTTGCAAGGAAATATAAACTTCTGTGAATGGCAACGTATAGACCTGAGCTACTCCTTTCTGGAACGTAAGGGTCAGCAGTTTACAGCAGACTCATTGTGAGCGGCACTTCCCAGTTGTAGCTCAGAAACTCGTAGGAGAAGACTGAAAAAAATGCCCCTGTCCAAAATAGTTCAGTGTGATCAAGACAGGAGGCCACCAGTGGACCCAGCGAGGTGGGCAAAGAAAAGACAGGGAGACAGAGCAGCTTCTCATGGAGCATCAGTTCTGCACATGCACAGCTCCCAAGACAGCCAAGTTTCATTTCTGTTTGAAGGCAAAGGGGGTTTGAGGGGAAGGATTTGAAAGGTCAATGTGATAACTTGCTGGATGTCCGCATCTTTGAGATACAGCGTAGGAGAAAGAACAAAAGATGTTTGAAAATGTATCTGGTGTTTGATGAAAGGTGGCCTGACGGGCCTATTGAAGGTGGGAGAAGGCATAAATAGTGTATGAGAGAATGATGGGCTCTGGAAGATCCTGAAAGTGAATAAAATTTGCTTTTATTTGATGTGATGAGGAGACATGATACGCGGGGAGAAGAAAAAGGATTGTTTTGAGTGGTGAGCTTGGGAAGTAGTCACACAGTGGAAGGAAACAGAGGAGGGTGAAATTGCTTCTTAAAGGAGAGATGCTGTGGTCAAGAGGTGAGAAGAGCCTAGACAGGAGCTGAGGATTCAGTGATAGAAAGAAAGGCTGTGTTAGAGAGAACAGAGGCGCCATAAAAGTGTCATGTAGATTGAGACTCTGAAGAAGAGTGAAAGGAGAAAGGGCCGCAGGTGCCATTGGCTGGGGCTGAAGGAGGTGCTGAGTTTGTTCTCTGTGACAAACAGTTGTGGAGTATCTGCCTGGCACTTAGCAATGTATTGTCAAGCTCTGATCTGCAATCACCATCTCCAGGTGTATCTCCTGGGAGATTTTGTCAGGATTGGTGGACGCTGAGCAGCTGGGGAGGGTTGTCCAGCCTTCCCTGCCACCAGGGGCTGTGCTTTCTTATGTCAACACACTGTCATGCTCACAGATGTCACCAGGAAACAAATACTGGCTTCTGCAGCACAGGCCCATTGCTGATGAGAGATGTGGGTCCCAGAAGGGAGGGTTCCAATAAATGCACACGGAAGCCGCAGCGGTTGAAGTTTACCTTGTATTTTTCTTGCTATCACACTTGGTTTATTATCTAAAGAGATCTCTGAGTGAGGTGGTAAAACAGGGCTTTTTTAATTATACATCACCCAGCAAACTGATAAGGCAAACAAAGCAGGCAACCAAATAGCACAGGCATGAGCCACTTCAAAATAATAATGTAGTGAGAACAATAGGGGAGTAATTCACAGCTCCCTGAGAAATTTTCACAGTTCAGAGGGGGTGAGATAGCAAGCAGCTATTGACTGTTTTCCTTTCATGTTTTCCACCTGTCTGCCATGTGATTGGGAAGTATATTATCTGAATCCTTGCGGGAGTTTTCCCAGTATTGTTTTAAAAGCCTTGCCCTGCAAGAAGCGATCCTAATAGAAACCGAGATGTGGGTATGAAACGAATACAGGGAGTGGAAGGAGAGTGACAACTCACTGAACTCCGGGTTAAATTCTTCATAACTTTTACGACATGTAGATGTACAGGAGCACCTCCACCATTTCCCTAGACCCTCTGGGGGGCACAGGGTGTGAGCTGGCAGAGAGGCTGCTTCACAAAGTACCAGGCCAGGGGAAGGGTGAGAGTGGCAAGCTCAGCATGTGAAGTGTTCAGTGATTCCGTGGGCTGGTTGTGTGCTCTGCCTTGTGCTGCCTCCTGGCTCAGCTGCCCTCAGAGGTGAAGCGAGGGAGCCCGGCTTGGGCCACAAAGGCTTCCCCAGGCACTGAGCGGACATTTGGGCTGCAGGCCAGGAACGTTCCCCGAGCTACCAAAGTCACGCTGTTCACAGGGCGAGAGCTGAGTGGCCTGAAGCCAGCCCAGAATGTCCACTTGAGATACCGTGATTGCAGCACAGGGGTAACCTTTAAATGAAGCCAGACATCCTGAAACTGTTCCACTCCAGAGTTCTGCAGCAATGCACATTTGATCTGCTGTCCAAACCAAGTGGAAGAAAAGAGAGCTCCCCTCACGGTCTTGTCTGTTGTCCCTTCAGCCTCACAGTGAGTGAAGAACTAAAGGAATCAATCCACAATTAGATTTCTTCTCCTTTGGTTTTAGCATCTTCCTTCCTAAAGAAGCGTTTACATGCTGGAGAGATTTAGTAGAAATACTTATTGCAAAGGAATAAAATGGGGAAAAGAAAGTTTTCTGCTTTGTTACTTCTGTGCACATCTATCCTGTCCCTTCAGCTTACCACTTTTCTTCTTGTGGCAATATTACAAGGATCACTTTCAAAAGCCCAAGATCTAAAATAATAACCGCTGTTTTCAAAAGGTGGTGATGGCCACGTGTTTAAAAATAGAGAAGCATGTAACCCACGTTAGTTGGTTAGTAGTGACAAGAGTCAGCCATCTAAGAACCTTTTAAGCTGGTATGCACTCTAGGAACACAAGTCCAGTTTGGAAAGGGTGGGACTCAATCCTGGAGTCTCAGGTTCCTGTGCTATTCTGAAAAAGAGATTGAGTATCTTAAGTTACACGGACAGGTTTGTGAAAGTCAGTTTGAGGATTCTTCTGAAAACCGTAGGTGCTCAAGTTTTGTGATGGCCTGAGAATTTCAGCTTCCATTTAAAACCAAATAAATCCGTTTCTAGACACCACAAATGCGGAGAAAAGTGAGAAATATGAATCCTACATTCTGACTGGATTGCACATATGAAAAATAACGTTGATTATTTTTAACATCTCAGCATTTTTTAGTCATGATGTCTCATGGGCTGGCCGAGATTCTGGAATGCTGGGGGCTGGTTTATCCCACTTTTGTAAAAATAGCACATGTCTAGCAAACGCAAAAAAAGCTGGAGAACTTTCCGCACCACCTTTTGTTGTGTGCTTGCAGGGTGGGGTACTATAACATACTTTTGCTTTACTTTTAGAAGGTCCTCCTTGGGACTTAGTGGCAATTGCACAAGTCATTTCTATTTCTGTGAATACAGTGTAGAAGATGAAACTTCCTGTTGCTGGCCACTTTCCAGGCAGCACTGTCTGTTTATTACAGGCCACGTGCGGGAATGGAGTCATAAACAACCTCTTACTTTGGCAAAACCAGAACACTAATCACTTTTGTATTAGCTCCAACAAATCCTGGAAAAGTAAATGTTGTGGATTAAAAAGATAATAATGTGCTAATCCTTTCTGTGGTCACTAACCATTTTAAGCTGTTCCATCTCTCATGCCTGAAGGATAAATCCTCTGGCTCTTGATGAAAGGCTAGATAGTGAAGTACGTCCGCACATCAAACACCACTCTTGTTATCAACAAATGCATTTTTCTCGCTCCTGTGGATAATTTTTGATGCACTTTTACCTTCAATCCGAGATCTCACTTTTCCTCTCCCACCCCACTTCCTGGCTCCCTGTCACCAGGACTCCTCACTGATGAAGAGGGAGCCTTACAGAAAGACCTTCCTCAGCTCCTGGCTGGTGATGGGGATTCAGAGCTGTTTCTGGCAGAAAATCTCCCCTGTGGGAGCAAGCAGGTGAAATTCCTGTAGGGGCAAAGGGACTTGTAGCAGTCACATACAGCTCACTCATTTTATAGATTAAGTGAATCAAAAAATTAACACAGAATTGTTGTGGAGATACTCTGACACATTAAAGTCAGGGAAGAGGTCTTACAGCTTCAAAGGGGCTGTTTCCCCTGGCAATGGAGTTGCCCTGTGCTAGAGCCAGAAGAGGGGGGAGAGGGAAGCAAAACAGCTGAAGGCTTGGAGGTGCTGCACACAGCGTGCAAACTTTAACTCCTGCTTTTTAAAAGGTACAAAAAAATCACAGCTCGGAAGAGTCCCGACTCTAGGAAATCCAGAAGCTGGTTGCAGCAGTTTCAGTTGCATGTGCCAAGCTGAGCCATGAAGGCAAAAAACATCCTTCAGATCAGTTCCTGCTCCTAATCTCCAATAAATATTTTTAACGGGTGTATCAAACAAAGCCACAGCAAGTGCCAGCGTGGCCTGTAAGCCAGGATTGCTCACATCATACAGCCATCGACACACTTCTGATTTCTCATGTTTGGTGCTGGAAGTGGTGTTTTTCTGTTGCAAAGTGACTATTGTTCCCTACACAGAAATGCAGGAACCTCATTGTATGTGGAACAAGCAGTTGATTAAAGATTGGAATAGTAATGAATGTATTAAAGTGGAATGTACTCGGGTAATTGATTAATTGGGGCAGTCTAAGCTACTTGCAGAGCATTACATTCACTCTCTGTTAAATCAATCCTTGTCTTTTGTCCAAACCTTGTGACTGAGAGCTGAAAAGCATGAACAGCTATTAAAGTAATCCAGACTGGGTCTGTGGGAGCTGGGCAGTGCCCAGGATCCCATTTGCAGCCTGTTGCTTGCCTTGGATCTCACTCTTACATTTCATTAGTGTCTCGGGACTTGCAGGCAGGTGGAAGATGTAATTAGCAATGCTCTTACCTTCCCACAGCCCACTTTTGCATTTCTCCCACCTTGTTCCTGCGTTCTTAAAATGAAAAACCCATGGTCTCATGCAGAAAGAAATGGCACAGTGACATTTTAATTAATGTGTTCGTCCAAGGGAATATAGGATTGTGGTGAGAAACTTCAGCCTGGGATAGGAGCTACACATTCCTTAGCAGCACAAGAATGCAAGAAGGGACTCCACGATTACATTTAAAAATCACAGAGCACCCGAAAGCCGCAAGCTGGTTCTTTGGGGTAACGCCAGAGCAACAAGCTCTGCAAAGCAGGACTGCATTCAGGACTAGTTGAGGACCAGGGGAAAGAACGAGATGGGGTAGGATAGACTTCCAAGAGCGTGCTTTATGAAAAGCTTCAGTTTCCTACTTCTAGTAACTGGCGATTGGTAAAGAATGATATTTTAGCTCCTTTCAGGGCCCAGTGGAAGAAAAACATAGAAGAAAGTCAGTGAACTGATGGAGCACGTAAAATGGGCAGCAGACTTTGTGCCTTTTGTGGATTTTCTTCCAGGCTTTTCAAGGTCTGTGCTGCCTTCTGCTACTCTGTGGCTATGCCACTTCTGCTTTCATCTAGTGCCTGACGCAAACAGATCAAGTCTCAGTGGGAACACAAGGCACAACACGAGTTCACAGGATTTTGGGGCAGCTCCTCACTGATTCTCCTCTGTCAAAAGTTCTAGAGGTGGGAAAGCCCCTCTCCCAGGAGCTCTCCTCCCCTGATGTGCTTCTGGCCACTGTAAAGAGCTGAAGCTCTGTGTGCATCCTTCTCCCTCCTGATTCTGTCCCAGATGGATGTTTCAGGCATCAAATCTGTTCATCTTTCTCATGGTTTGTTGTAAACAATGAGTCTTTTTAAGATGTTTAACAAACAAAAGCTGGAGGAAGGTGGAGCCTTTCATTTGTTCACAGGGCACAGACCCATCCCCAGAGTAATGAGCTTACTACCCTTGTTTTGTTATTTACTTAGGAGTATTTTAACAGGCTTTGGGCCTAGAGTTTAGAAAAATGCTGAAAGTGAAGCACTGACTTAAAATAGTAATTAGTAAATTAGCAAAATACTGATTTCCCAATTAAAGAAGCGTGTGTATAAACGTTTGCAGAATTAGGGCCTAGAGTGTTTTGTTTGCCTCTAAACCCTCCACGTCTGCAGTAGTTTGAATGTGTCTTTCATTTTGATGCCTAAATGTGCCCTTTTAAGAGCCTTCCTTTCACTTGCTACTTTAAAGAATGTTTGTATGTCTGGCTTTTTATTTCTCATACAACCTAAAGCTCTACCAAAACTCAGTGACGCTAAACATCAGCTTCTGTCAGCTGATGAAAATTAGGGCTTAATTCCCCACCATGAATATTCAGAGTTGGGAGCCCCTAACACTGTAATCTAATAAACACCAAGGCTGCAGGCTGCCTCATTCGCTTGCACAGGAACTCTTTATTATCAGCAAACATGGTTTTGACAACCACTCTGAGGCAACACTGCTCTGTATCAAATATCAACAGAATTAGCATGAGTTTTGCTGTTAATTGCTGGAGTGCACCGTGCTGTGTGATGGCCAGGGAATGCAGCAGGGAGGTCTGAGCTTTGCCAGTCACTTGCAATGCAGGATTCAGCTAATGGGGGTTTATTAGCTCCGAGGAACAGCTTTTAATGAGCTGCCACCCTCACACCAGGCCTGCTTTCCAAATGGTGAACGGTGCCTGCCAGCTCATAAGCGGTGTATGAGAGAGGAGGAGAACACAACAGGAGGTTTCTGGTATTCTTTAAGCAAACCCACAGAAATCCCAAATGGCAAAGTGGGTGAGCCCTTCATAATCTCTTAGAAATGGAAATAAAAGGCGTGTTACTCTGACTGGCCCTTGGTGAGTTATACTCACGACATCCTTAAACAAAATGTACGGGAAGGAGATAGAAACATCTTCGGCTTTAAGCTTCTATTTCCTTCATCAGCCTTCGAAAACTTTATGAAAGTGCTCTTCGTTAATAGCACCGTGAAAACATGGGTATTGCCATGGCTGGATACTCTTCTGTCATAGTGGGGTAATTGTAAATTAATATATCAAGTATTCACGTTATTTTGAATGTAATTGGAAAAGAAAAATCCTTGATGGTGTGTTCTTCCTCATCAGTGTGATGCAAATATGCTTAATAGCATCACTGTAAAACATGATTCTCAGCAGGACTTGGTGCAACATGGAGCGTAAACTGCTCCTTTCTCAGTGCTGCTGTTACTTTGATTTATTCCTACAGGATGGTTGCGAGTTTCGACAGCATACCTGCTTCTCCACTCTCCTAATTGATCATTGTGTTGGTTTATTATTTTAATCCGGACTCCGAGCTGCACTGAAAAAATGAAAAGAAGCCCATTTTGCAGAGAGAGACAGTCAAATCTCTTATCTCTGGTTCCTTTAGGTGACTCTCTGTAAGCATCTCTCTGATACTGCGACACTGATTGGCGACAACAATCTACCACTAAGGCATAATAAGGGGAAATGTAATAAAATGTCACCAGGCACTGCTCATTTACAGTTGTTTGGCTAAAAAATAGGTTTCATAAAGCTTAAGTGAACTTGGAAATCACCTGAACCACGTGGCTTCCTGGATTTATGCCTCAATAAGCCTGAATATATGCTCATAGCCACTTCAGAGTACTGTGCCCATTCGTCACACCTGCAGTCAAAAATTGTGCAGAGGGCTGCCGTCAAATGTGTCAGGGAGCATCTTCCAGGGGGCAGACACTGGCCTGAGGCCCTGGAGAAGTGGCTGCAGGTACAGGCGCCCCATTCCCGAATGACCTTTGGCAAGTGGCACCTCTTTATTGTGCTGTCCACCCTTGCTTGGCCAGTAGAATAAATTTAGCCTACAAATCAGTAAAAGCAAGTTTCCGGGGGCGTTCCTAAGACAAGGAGGGTCCCAGCCTCTTGTGGGCCCTGCCCACCCTGCTGTTGGGCAAATATTGAATGACAGTGGTATCTGGTTTCCTTTATGGTACTCCTGAACCCACATTGCCGTGCTGATTCCTGCAAGCACATTAATTAATCAGTTACCAAAGCTGCATGAAGAAAATAAATACTGCAGTCTCAAAAGGGATTACAAATTCACAAATGGCCCAAAACTAGTTCAGTCCAGTGCTGCCCTGTGGCCCTGCCTAAGGTATTTTAATGCTGGTATCTCAGAGTATGGATTTATCTTCAAAAGAGGGACAAAAGTGGCATCCCTACTCAAATAGTCTGCTCGGATTTCTGCCATGGAAGTCATTTCCTGCATGTCATCAGCACCAAGCAGTTCACTCCATCCCAGAATAGCACTGAAGCTGCTCAGAAGAAATTGAAGTCTCTTGCTGGTGTTGCAGTTCCAGACACCTGTAGCCCTGTCCTTACCACTTCCCTTTCCTCCTCTTCTCTGGAAAGGCAGCTCCTCACTCTCGATCCCGTGGTGTGGAATGTCCTGGCTGTGGGAGGAGGAAGGCAGTGGCAGTCCCTGGCAGTATTTCTAGGATGAGGAATGAGCCCCACCCCAGTTTTTCATTATCATTACTGATTACAGAATTCATGTTCAAGAAGAGCTTGCTTTTCAGCTTTCAGTCAGTGTAGAGCAGACTGCTTGCACATTTCCAATTTGGATATTGACAGGGAAGGAGGCATTTGTGGTCACAGATGTGATTTTCTTCTGATACCGTCTGAAGACAGACTGTTTCTGTGTTTAGTGTAGTAAAGCTGTATCTGGTTGCCCACAGCACTTCTGTGTTCAAAGGACTTCCTTGCTTTCAAGATTCCTTGCATCTATTGCTTTAAACTTCCCCCTTCTCTGTATAGGGTTCTTTATGCAGTCTTTGGGACTTTGTCCTGACTCACATAGGAGCTCCTTACCTTGCAGGCTGCTGTGCTCACAGTTGCGTTCCTTTAGAGAAACCAGTTTGAGCTGAGTCAGGTTTTGAGTCGGGAATCTGCCCCCCTGCCAGCAAGAATTGCCTGAATTCAGCTGGAAATTCCTTCCATGAGACCTGGGCTGGGCTGGTTGCCTCAGTGCTGCCCTGCCCTCTGGCCCTTTGTTCATGGCAAGGCAGTTTGTCCTGAATCAGAGTCACGTCTGAGATAAAGCCAGAATAAAATGTAATAAATTGGCTTTTTCCGCTGGTTGTGGATGAGACCTTTCATCATTAGTCTGTGATACATTTTAATCTTTAAATTGTTTTACATTTCCCATGACAAAAGAATGATTTAAAGTGAAGATGAGAGATTTCCTTATGCAACATCGCATCCTTCAGTGCTTTGCTCCAAGAAAATTGTGCATTATTACAGCATGAATCAAGTCAGATGAACAGTCGCCCAAAAGAAAGGTTTGTGTCTATGTTCCTACACTCACAACCTAAAGCCACAGGGTTTGCTTTAAAACTCATTTTCTTGCTGATCATACTTGAATTACAAAATGTGTATATATTAAAAGCTTTATACATATGCTCTATATGCAGTGCATCCCCTGGATTTTTTTCTGAAAGCCACAGGTTTATGACAGGCAAGATAAAGACCTGCTCAGGAAGGGTGTTTACCTCAAGTGCCCCACAGCTACCTGGTGTCCCCATCACTTGCTCTTGCTGCTGCATTTTTCATCATATTTCCCATGAGGAAGCCTCTTCCTCTGGTTTTCCGGGTGCTGTGCAGGGCTGGGGTGGGAGCTGTCGGGTGGGGATGAATCTGGGAATGCACGTGGCACCGGCACTGTGCTCCTGCCAGCCAGCCACCCCACGTGCCGTGAAGCTGGGCCACCCCTGGTGTCAGGCAGGACTAAGCTTGCAAACCCCACGGTTCAAAAAGGCCCTTCTAAAATGTGATCTTAGGAGGGGAAGCGTTTATTTGAGACTATTCCTGGGAAGGTATTTTAACAGTCCCTAAGCGTGCAGTTCCATTATATTCAATGTGAAGAGCCAGGAGGGCAGAGGAGATGGAGTGCTGCAGTCACAGGCTCGGGTTGCTCTCACCGCAAGCTGAAGGGCGTTGGGTTTAAGCGCTTGGCCAAGTGGCACCATGTGAGTCTGACAGGAATTCCGGGAGCGTGAGGCTGGGAGATGCTTCCTTTCGCTTCCCACCTTGGGCGGATGCACTTGTGTGAGGAACTGCACACACGGAGCAGCTTGGCTGGAAAAGTGATCCCAGGGCTTGACACTGAGCTCGGAAGTGAAATTTCTCAGAACAGCGAGCGGCGTGACTTGGATAAGCTTTGAAATCATTGACGATAGATTTGTGCAGGGCTTGTACCATCATTTAAAATTCAGTTGGAGAGTTTATTTAGCAGAAAACCTTTTCTGGTTTCTCAAGTACCCAGTGAAAGACTTTTCGTGTACACCTGTGTAAGACCATCCCCAGAGATGCTGATCTGGTCTGATCGCACCAAAATAAATCCACACCTGAGCTGCTGCTGTCACGATGTGTGTACAAGCCCTGGGTTTGGATGCTGCCCTTGCTGAATTCCGTGGTGCATCTCCACGGAGCGTTAGTTTTTAAAGCAGATAACGCCTTCTGCTTGTAAACAGGGATTACAAACAAATGCCTGGCATTAGAGCCACAGCTTAAATGAGCTGCAAAGTTAAATACGGCCTGGGCTTCAAACACAAGGGCATTTTCCTGCTGCTCTCACAGCTTTATAAGGGAGCGGTGGGCCATTGCAATTGGTGGTGTTATGGCATTATAATAACTTGGGGATTTGATTCCAGGACTCCAACACTGGGATAGTTTCAGGGTTGGGGGGGGGACACACACATCTGAAGTCGTGTCACCTGGAGATGTTCCTGATCCTTTCATTCCTTTTTAGGATCTGCTAAATAATTGCCTTTTTTGATCTAGGAACAGCAGTTACAATTTGCTGCTGGTCAGGGAACAGTTAAGCCTTCCCCCAGGGCTATTTTTAAATGTGGCAACAACTGTCCTCAGAGATTGTAATGTGTCCAGAAATAGACACCACTTAGCAAGAACTCTAAGCAAAGAGAAGGGCCTTTTTCAGGAATTCCCACTCTTCACAGGCGTTTGGTTTGGAGATCGCTTTCAGCCCAAGGACGCTTGTGGCTGCTGGCGGTCAGCTCGATGACCCCCGGTGCTGCTGGAGCGGGTGAGAGCAGCATCTTCCGGAGCACAGACGGCTCCACAGCGGCTCCGGGAGGAGACAGCACAAACCCACGCTCACAAAACCCAGGGGCTGTGCAGGCCAGGACGGGGAGTTCCCCCAAGGCCAACTGGAGCCAATCCAGCGCGGGTCCTGCTGTGTGGACATCCCTGCCACCGTGGAGTGTGCATCTTGCTTGGAGTTTGTGTCCTCATCGCTCACGCTGAGCCTAATCACTCACCAGGCAATTCTAGTGTGAACAGCAGTTTTGTACTTCAGTGGCAGGTCCTGTTACATTCAAACCAGCCAGGCCACACTCATTATGTCGGGGAGAAGGGAAGAAAATCTTAACCTTATAAGACTTCCCCATCTTTCTCCCTTGCCTCAAAGCAGTTCTGTCTTTGGGGGGTGGATGGCCTTTGCAGAAATGCATCTGCCTTCCTTATTCCTCATCACACGTACTGGGTTGTTCTTTATGTTTCATGGTGAGTGCTGCTGCATTATGTGCAAGTATCACAAACAGCCTCAGGAAAACATGTAAGGTCAGCAAAGGCCTGGTTCCCTTGGTCAGTGCCTGTGATGGGCAGTGCATCTGCCCAGTGCCTGCAATAGCTGCCTACCACGGTGGGAAGAGCCACACTTCTTGTCCTCTGTACCCTGTGCCACTGTCCCACTGTGCCCAGGAAGCTGAGCTCTGGACCTCTAACTTTAGGCCACCCACAGACCTTTTTATGCCTGCTTTTAGGCTAGATTAGGTTTGGGGTTGAGCCTGAAAGCGGCATCAGCTGTCTTTGTAAAACCGTGTAAGTACAGGAAGGTGCTCGAGTGTGACTGGAACACTGTCAGTGGAACTGAAGGGTGCGTTTGTACAGCGTTCAGGGAGCCTGGCAGCTTTGCAGGCTTCACACTACAAAAAAACTAAGTTTTTTTTAGATACAAGTGAAAAAACTAAGGTTTTTTTTGTCCCCAGGTCCCCAGGCAGAATATAAAACTGAATATTACAGGTACACTCTTGACTTGCTGAATCCAATGATGTACATTTTGCCTTACTTGAGCACCTTACTTTAAGGTGCAATTTTCCATCTGGAAACTGGCAAATTATTGTTTTAAAATAGAATAGAAAGCAGCTCAGTATAGGCAAGCCGCTGTCATTTCAGGCATACCAGCAAGAAGAAGTACTTTTAGCAGGAATTGAAAATGTGGTTTTCTGTACCAGGGGTTGAAGATTATAGCTGCCTGTGATTTCTGTGTCTGATAGTTCTGAGCTGTGAAGGGAACAGTTCATTCTCAGCCAGCTCTGATATGTGAGAATCCTGGGATCTGTTTTAGAATATCCCTGAAAGTTAACACCGAAGTTGCAGCACCTTGTGAGCAGCCCGGGAGGTGCAGCCAGACCTGAATTACACATCTCGTGGGACACAGCAGCTTTTCCCAGCACTGTTCTTAGCAGGAAGGCAAAGAAGCCACTTAACAAAACCTGGTGATTTGCTTTTGATTAACCAGACTCGTATATAATAGTAATTTAATGATGAGTTTGTGACGGCGTGTTTTTCCCTTATGTTGCCTGTCAGCATTCATCCCAGTGGGTTTTTTTAATCACTAGATACAAGTGAAAAGAGTGACCTTCAAAGGAACTGGATTTCAAAACAAGGTTGTGGGAAGTGCCAGGGACTGATAAGACATCCATGAGCGTAATGCACCTCTGCACCGGGGCTGTGTTTAAGAAAAACAAAACACACAACCCTGCCGCTGTTCTGTTGAGGGCAGGAATTTAAACCACAGGTGTGTAATGAAGGTGACAGTGGATGGATGGCTTGAAAAAGTACAGGAGAAGAAAAACGGAGAGAAAGTACTTGAAATTTCTAATTGTGGCGATAGAAAGGTATAACTTACGTAATGATTTCCTTTTCTTGTGATAGATAGATAGATGGATGGATGGATGGATAGATGGATGGATGGATGGATGGATGGATGGATGGATGGATGGATGGATGGATGGATGGATGGATGGATGGATGGATGGATGGTACAAAAGAAGTTTTAGCCAAGTATGTAGATTGAGATGAAAAACTAGCATCCCAAAGGCTGTTAAAGGGAGTTCAGTTCAGCTATTTGCTGCCAAAGGACTAACCAAGGACAGGAGAAGTAAGTTGAGATGAAAAAATTACTTTTGTTAGGTCAATATGCTACACTATCTGTTTTTAATTAGGCCATGACAGCGAATCTCTGCCTCTCTCACACCACTCGTATATTCAAAGATCATCCGGAATATGCTAATGTAAGGCTTTTAGTATCCTTTTAGGGATGCATTTAGCATATTAAAAGCATACTCTGAGCATTAGCAAGACATACTGAACTACCAGTTCACAGCAAGCCAGACCTGGAGTTTGCTGAGGCCACGGGATGCTCTGTGTCCTGTAAATTATTACTGTGTATATTTTTTAAATTGAAAGCAGGTCACTGTTTTTCTTACTAATTAAGGCTGGAAGCTTATTCCACGGTGCCCATCTGCTTTAATGTGCTGCTCAATAAAATCTCTGTTCTTATCTGAGTTATTCAAAACATGTAAATGTTTCTTAGATTCTTGAGGTCTTTTCCATCAAGACAATCATGACTAAGTAATCATAGGTGATGAGTTCATCATTTAGCCGCTGTTAGTGAGAATGTGAACTTTATAGAAATTCAGGCCAGAGGGAATTGCTGTCCACTGCACTTTGGGTGTGGAGCCAGAATTGCACTAGACTGGGGCATCCTCATTCATTCCTCCTCCTTCCCTGAAAGCAGTCATACATTTTCCCTGCTCTCTGAGAGAGCGGCATTCCCTTAGGACTGCCATGGCTTCTCCACGCTGCAGCAAGGGCTCTCCTCTTTCCATCCTGCTTCAGCGCTCTTCTACAACAGGCCGCCTTTGGATGAGCAATGGCTAAAAGCAAACCTGCCTGAAACCAGGAGGAACCCTTGACAGGACGTCCAGGGGTGGGAATTATGATATGCAAACAGGAAATATTCCATCTCAGAAATGGCAACAGGTTTTGGGCAGGTAGGTCCCATTGCATTGTGTTAACAAGTTTCCCACACACCTCCTCCTGGGGTACCTGCAGTGGAGTTGGCCATGAAACCTGGTCTGAGGATAGTAGAGGTACAAACTTCTGTTATTCACTGACTTCCAGTCCAAATTAGGAAATGCTAAATTTGGTTCTCCAGAGGAGTTAGGAAATTGATGGAAGGAGGTGCAGGAAAGAAATTTCTGCTGTTAGAGACACAGCCAGGGAGGAGGTCATGTGAGGACAGCAGGCACTGAGCCCCGTGTGCCTCTGTCCCTCTTCCTTTCTCAAGGGCCCTAACGAGCAGATGCTGCTTCCTGTCCTCTGGAAATGCTTTGGGCTTCTTTGAAGGTGTGTGTTTCCTTCCCTTGTGCTTCTGTGACTTTTTGTGGAAGACAGTTGTTCCACCTCTGCTTGTTCACACCTCTGGAGGAGCGTTTCGAGAGCCAGCTCGGAATAGGACACTAAAAACTGCAGGCATTTTATAGAATTAAGTAATTTCAAAATTACCATAGCAATTTGCATAAATTTCTGTGTAATCACTTTAATACATTTTCAGGCTCCCCGAGGCAATGTTTTAAGGCATGTTACATAGTAAAAGTGGGATGAAACAAATGAATGCTCACGCACGTAGGGCAGGATTTTCCAAACCAGTCGGTGGTGGTGGTGGTGGTGGTGTTCTGGCAGGATTTTGTGTCACTGAAGTCCTTGATGAAAATCTGCCCAGATCCCTGCTGAAAGCTCTGCCCACGCTGCGTGGGGCTGCAGAGGGGCTGACCCCAGCCAGCCCTGCAGGGTGTGAGCACAGTCTAGTCAGGACTTTCCCCTAGGAGTAACCCACAGACTTTAATGTTATTATTTGCATATTTGATTTCAAAGGCTCAGTAAGGGCTAAGCCTCATGTGACCCCAGAGTTGCCAAAGATCATCTCTCTGTGAAGCCTGGGAAGGGTTGATTTATGCAGACACAGCTCCTACACGAAACAGCCCCAAAAAATGGCCATTGATTCGTGTGCACTGGCAATGCCTGCTTGGTTTTTGAAGGAAGGCTTCCACAAAGGAGCTTTGCTTCAGCCCTGGCCATTTGCTGGGCTGGCTGGTACCTTTTCCCATTCAGAGCTCGTGGAGTATTCTTGCCTGAATTCCTGTAGTGTTACTGGTCATGTCCAGCATATTTGTCTGCTAGAATGACGAGCCTTTTCCTACCCAGAGTCTCTTCCCTCTGTTGGTATGGGTGGATTGTGGTAAGGCCAGCACTTAGCTCCATTTCAGAGAAGAGAATAGATGGAGATTCAGAAGCATTTCACAATAAATCATGATTTCCAGTCATTGTGGCTCGTTTCTGAACCATGTTCAGTTCATTTTATTCAGATTTTGTCACTAAAACCAGACACGACACTCCAGGGTGCTGCGTGGGGCACCCGTGCTGAGAGCCCGCTTTGCACAGAGCCTTGCTTCTTCACTCCCTGACAGCCCTGGCATTGTGGAAACTGTTCCCTTTGCCAGCTGTGCTGTTTAAATTGTTTTTTCATTTTGGTGTGACTCAAGAAATGCATCGTGAGCCCTGTAAAGAGACTTCTGTATGAAAATCTGCTCTGGAACTGGTTTTGCTGTGCATCACAAGAGTTACTGAAGATGAGCAAAGTCACACTAAGCGTTAGAGCAGACAACAATTATTTCTTTATTCCGTGTGTCAGCCTCTCATTGTTCCTTGTTCTAGGCCGTCTTATTTTAAATCTGTACATTTTCAAAATGGTTTCACGGTTCTGTCACTAAAGATTCAGCTTTTTCAGTGAGCCATCAAAGAATCAGTTATTGACTGACTTTCTGTCTTGGCAGAAGTGCTTACCTTTCAGATTCTCCTCTATGTAACAAATCTACCTCATTTTCCCTTTGTTAGGCTTAAAAAGAGTACAGTTTGGTAGGGCCTACTGTGCAGTAAATTAATTTCAAGTCTGAAACTGAGAACACTTTCTACAAGAAAGGAATTTTAAGAGATAAACCTCTGTGTGTGCACTTTTTTTTTTTTGTTTTTTTTTGGCAAGAATTAAGGCATGAATTGGCCTCAGCATTACGTGTTTATTTCTGTTATAGTTTTGATAGAAATTTCTGTAAAATAAACTTTGTATGTACCCAGACACACACACACACATGACATGTACTTTTATGGATACTTAGAAAAAATCCTATTTAAGTTTAAAAGTGTTCAGTGTAAAAGCGAAAAATGCAATGTTTTTAGTGATGGGTAGATCTCATTTGAAACGTGATTTGCTGCTTTTCTTATTTAGGTTCGTTTAAGTCTCATATGCTAGCTATTCAAAAAGTTTATATTTTAACTTCAGAAGAAATTTTATTCAGCTAATAGAATAATCTCATCTTTTTGTTTATCCATGGAAGAGTTAGCACTTTGTGCAACACTGAATTCAAGGCGAGCTTTGCACATTGGCGAGGTGATTCTGCCCTAGCGATTTGTGCTGGAGAAGTTTTGCTCAGATCCTCCCAGCAACCCTCCATTAACACCCACAGGCACTTCCATTCTTCTTCCAAATAAAATAGAGGAAGGGTGTGTGGGAAATCAGAGAAGTAATTAAAATGGCAAGACATGGGAAGCAACAGACCTCAGCATCATCAAAGCTTTACTTTATAGAATTCTCCAATTTAAAGCTGGCGCTTGCAAAGGTATAACACCAAGGTAATTAAACTTGTTTTGCAGTTTGGTCACTTTGCCTGTTATCCTGCTTATTTGGGTGGTATTTTATTAATGATCTCTCAAGGGAAAGCTACTGTAGCTGGCATATTAATTAAATATTAATAACAACTAAAGTGATGTGTGTGATTCCACCGTGGAGAAGCCTGACCTGAATGTGCTCTGCCCTCGCTGCGCTCCGTGAGCAGGAAAGTCAGCACAGAGCCTGCCGTGAGCCCGGTGTCACCAGGGACACTCCTGGGAGAGCAGGTGGGGATCCACAGGTAAATCAGAGTCAGGAGTGGGCAGTGGAGCAAGACCCACAAACATGTTGAGCTGAAAAGGCTAAAAATGAGCTAAAAAAGCACGCCTGACAAGATTGAGATTAAGTGAAGAAAATCTCTGTGGAGGTCTGGAGGCAAAGAAAAGGGATAGAGCTGTAAAAGTGATTCCAAGAGAATCTGGGAAAGAAGAGAAAGGCACAGAGGAGCCCGTTTTAGTCCTGAGATGACAGGAGCATCCCAGTGCAGCAGATCCCCCTGCGAGCACCTTCCCTGATTTTTAAAAAAAAATCCATCCCCTGTTGCTATGCAGAGGAAGAGCTGCTGTTCTGCAATACGTGCCAAATCTCCTTTCCTTGGTGTATTTATCACAGGATGTCTTTGACTTTGGCCTCTTCTGGTAAGTTGAGGTGTCTTGGAGTTCTTTTCCCTTGCTAACCTTAGTTTGTTTGCCCTGATCGTGAGAAACGCACGTTAAGAAACTGCAACTTTACTGGCGTGGGCTTGGGGCAGAGGTGTAACACAGTAACAGTTAAAACAGCCCAAACAGGGATTGTGAAACTTGCTAGTTAAAATTTTTGCAAGGCCTCTGGCAAAACAAGAGCTTTTTGGAGTCATTCAACCTTATTAGCTCTGCACTGTTTATGTACCTCCATGTACTTAAAACACAAACTGTTTAAAAATAACAGCGTTGGGAGGATGGCCCAGATTTTTGAAGAATAACAAGTCATTTCCAATTCCTCTGAACCCTTCTCCTCTTTCCCTGAGTGTGCAGCATTTCCTTAGTTTAGAAGCTTTTTGATCATTTCAGAAATGAACATTGCAGCGGGTTCTGAAGGGATGCGCTCATCAAGGAAACCAATTCAGATAACAAAAAGGCGCAATTGTTCGTTGTCTCTCTCGTTATGGGCAAAAAAAAAAAAGACCCTGCAAGCTGATCAAAGTCCTCCATAGCTGCTGGCTCCCAGATAGCGCCTTCCATCCTCTTCTTCCCACCCTGCCCTTCCCAGCAGCTCTGTGAGCAAGGGCACGTGGAGATGCACGATAGGAAATGTGGCACTGCTCACTGCAGAGCCAGCTCGGGTTTCCTGATGGAAAAGCTTCGCTTCCAGCTGGCCAGATACCTGTAGGTGACAGTCTGAGGACAGGGCAGGTCAGAGAGGGAATGAATGTGCTTGTTCTGGAGGGTTTTTCCCTGCTGGGTGGTGATAGAAAAGAAGTGAAGGAGTGGTGCAGCCTAACAGGTTTTCCTTGGGAGATCTTGGGCTCACACCTTAACCCCTGACGTGGCTGGGTTTTCTCTACTGCTCTTACCTCGCTTCCCCAGCGGTACAGCAAACCGGCAGTAATCCTTTCAGGATTTCCCGTTTCTTTTTCAATGGTGGCGCTCCTCTTTGGATTTCCCTTTTCTTTTCCTTGCGCCCGCAAGAGTTTGGGGTCAAAGGCTGTCCCCCCACCTCGAGGTTCCTGCGGTGGTTTAAGCTTTGGGTTGCCCCGTAACCAGAAACATCCCTAAGGCTGAGTTGTCGGGTTTTTCCCAGTTCCGAACACGAAGCCACGAGACAAAAGGCATTTTAGCGAGGGATATATTTGTGCAGGTACTTATGCACACACCCCCAGTAGCACAGGGAGGGAAGCTGCTGAAAAATAAGCTGTTGCCAGCACGGCCTCTTCACTTGTCTTACACCCAAGTGCACACAGCAGCGTTAGTGACTGCTGATGTGGAAATGTTCTTTCAAACCAGGCATTCATAATTAAACTGAGATCAAATACTCAGCCTTCACTCTGGTGCTAATGATGTGCAATATCTTCCTTTTCTTGTATTATTTTTTCATGTTTGTCTGCGTGTGTGTGTGTGTGTGTGTGTGTGTGTGTATTTTTGCAGCAAGCTGGAAATGATATTTTTAGTCAAGAGGACTAATTAATAATTCATTCATGAATAATGATGAAAGTAGCTGATTAAAATGTATATCTAGCTTCAAAAGGAATAATCTTCAGAAGTTATAAGTGTTTATAAAGTCCACCTCACCCCCCATCTTCTCTTCCCAGCCTCTGTGCAATAGCTGTTGTTATTCCCATTCACAGGTATCAGGTAGTAATTATAGCAGGGAATGTGATCCCAGGTAATACAGCTGCAGTTACAGGAGGTGGAATATGAGGGAAATCAGTTTCAAACCTTCCATCAGGCTTGTGTCTCTTGGTTCAGGGGGACAGTGTTGGATGGTTTTCTACCTACTAGTTCTCAGTGTCTGTGTTTCTCTCCTTTAATCTTTTTTTGGAAGGAAAAGAAACAAAACCCTGAAAACACAACACAAGGAGAAAAACTAAAAAGAGAAGAGGGATCAAAGTATTTCATGAACGTAGTGTGTGTAAAACCACCTGCAGGGGCAGATTTGTCATGGTACATTTTTGCAAAAATCATTAACTTGTCATGGCAAAATGGAAAAAGTAATAAAACAGCAGTAAAAACAAGTTAAATTCTGAGCCTGGATGATCAGCTTGTCTAAAATAAAATGACACTTTTTTTAGGGGTCAGCTCTTACTTTCTCCAATCCTGTGTGACCATGGCCCTTTCCCTTTTAGCCTAGCCCTTTTCCAGACCTCAACATTTCTGCAGTGTTTTGTGTTTGACATGTTGAAGAACACTCATTATTACCCTTTCCCCTCTAGATGATCCTTCTTTTTTTTTTTTTTCCCCCATCCTAGTGATGTCGTGGTGGTTGTACATAAAATTACAGCTAATTCCACTGTCCTGGTCCTCTCTGCTACTCTCAGCTTACATCCTCAGCTCCAAATGACTTGAAAGAGTTGCAACAAGTTTTTAGGCGGAAGAGCTCTTACTGAGGCCTCTCCCGTTGTATCCTGTTTTCCTGAGCTGAGAGTCCTTACTTTTTGTTAGTGTGGATATGGTTGTTACTCTTGGTGAAACGAAGTCACATTACATGCACAGTTGGCAATGTTCAGCTCCTAATAACTCATCCGTGTTTGCATTCAGAACTAAATGACCTGAAAAATCGTGGGTTAAAATGGAAAGGAGAAGGAGGGGAGAGTAGACACAGTAGAAAGAAGGGAGCTTCAGGAATGCATTGAAAACTGAGAAATCTTAATTTTCCAGCCCATCTAAAACTGGAAAGCCATTGAAAGCTTAGGACTAGATGTTCATCTGGTGTAAATAGACATGGTTCACTGGTTATAAGGGAGCTATGCAAATATCTGTCTGCTGAGGATGCAGCCC
>VZRN01000098.1:1382663-1405046 GCA_013397935.1 Dasyornis broadbenti
TTTTAAGGCATTTAGAAACCAAAGGAAGTGTAAGACAGCTGCTTATTTCTAGCAGCTGTGCCCGGTTCACCCCAGGTGAGCAGGAGCAGCAGGTCAGTGCTGGTGCCCCACACCTTTATTACCCCATTCAGCCAAACCTCTCCATCAGGATTTTCTCCTGCACGAAGGTGCCTGCTGGCATCACTCATATTCAGGCTGCTGCCACCTTTTGTGGCTTGGAAGAACCAGACAAGTCACCGTGGAGGCAGCGGCGGCACCTTCTGCTCCTCAGCTTGTGTCCCACGTGCTCCATCCTGCCTGGGACTCGTTTCTTCCTGGAGCTCATTAAAAAACGTGTGGGAAAAGGGGCAGCGAGTAGCACTACAGGCATTTAGCTGGAGTAGAGAAGCATTAGAAGTTAAGAGTTGCTCTTGTTTATTGATTGGCTTTTTTTTTTTTTTTTTCCCTTTTTGAATTATAAAGATTTCTGTTGGTGAGAGAGCAGCAAGCAGGCAGTGTGATACAATGACAGAGGTGGTAACGAGCTCAGGAGCCCACAGACATCAGCACACACAAAATCTATCGGCCCTCTTTAGAAACGAAGTGTTCTTTGGGGTTTTTTTTTTTTGCAAATTTGTGCCCCAGGGGCGAAGCTCCCACAAGTGTTAGTTCCACATCCATTGACAGTCCATTGCAAAACTTCCCTTCGCTGCTGAAGGATTAAATTTCACCTCTGCATTTCTGGTTTTAGCCCCTCTGGTGCAATGACATCCATCCTGTGCATTGCTCTCGGTGTGTGATGTGACAGGCTGAATGTTTTTGAAAATACATTGCGGTTTTAATCTATCAGAGCCCTGAAGTGCATTAAAAAAGCTTTTTGAAGAGCTCAGGAGCAGTAGAAATTTGTTTGATGGGCTTTGGGGTTTTGTTAGTCCATGTAAAGCAGTTCTCTTTGAACAAGTGACCTTTTTTGTGGTGGTTCCGCTGTGCCGTGCTGGCTGTCCTGGTGACACAGAGACAGAGTGGGCTCTTCTTCAGGGTGAGGAGCCTTGCAGAGACCTGAGCTCAGCTGGGACCAAAAGGCTGCTTTAGGACATTGGGGATGGTATACACGTGCATGCAGAGATTCTAAAATGCGAAGGTGTCGCTACTGTGGAAGATGCCCTTTAGCGCTGTAGGGGGAATGAACTTGGCTATTTTGACTCTGTACCCTGAAATTCCAAAGCAGATCCTTCACTGATGAAAGCTGCACTTTACTAAAAGCAGCGGGCTAATGTTTGACATCCGTGGTAGCCACTCTTTTTCCGTTGCCGGCTTGACCATTTTTATTCTCTTCTTTGTTTATCAGGCCTGGCTTCGATTGTCAGGAGCCTCCTGCCCATCTCCTACCGCTCAAACTAGCTAATCTTAGCCTCTGCCAGTTTTTTGGTAAAGAGACTGCTGCTTCAGCTTCCAGCTCTGCTCCGTTTTGGCTTTAGCACCTTCTGCCCTTCAGGCGCATTTATTTTCATCTCTTCTTGATCTCACTAATGTAATAGTCTTGGTTGTTGCAATAGTCCAGTGGCCAGAGATGGTTTTGATCCGTCAGTCCAACATCTTTCTTAGTTAAAACCGTGACCTGCAATATATTGCAGTTACTTTTACTGTGAGAAATAAAGCTTTTGGGGGCGTACCAAAAGAAGGCCTGCCCTTATGGTTTAGAGTGCTTAAAGCAAAACTGAAGCCTGCTTTGGATCAAATCAGCTCTTGTGGTTCTCTTTCAATCACACTGCCAGATTTTTCTTTTATTACCTCAAAGCAATTTTTCCTTCCTTCTTAACTTCTCCACTCTTTTTATTTTCACAGCTTTGCTTCTGTCCAAGCTTCTGCTCAATCCTCCTTCTGTTCAGGGGTGATCCATAGGTGGCATAATCTGGAAAATGCTCCTATTGCTTCATATTCTTTTAATTATTAGTATTTCAGTTGTTAATATTCAATGGTATCTCATTACGCAAAGTTTATGTCATCGTGAAGAGCCACAGCTTTAGCAGGGTCCAAAGCACCAGAGTTTTCTTCTGAGAAGATAAAAAATTGTGATATTTACTGTCAATAAACTTGTAAGATAAAATTGTACCAGCAAGGGGGCAGAAAAGCAGAAAATTGCAGACTAAGATGTGTGAAGAGCTTACAGAATAGAAGAGTTAGTTAATTATTTTTCTGAGATGGGTAGGATGGTGTAAAACCCACAGATAGCAGTAATTGGGATGGCTCATTCCGTGTTTGCTTTCTTCACACTTAAAAAGAATAATCTTTTTTTAATTGAAAGTAGGACACAAATAAACTGGTTCCATTGGTTTCATCTAGAAAAGAGAAAACAGAAAGTGATGATCTCAGATGCTTCTTCCTGATTAATTCCTGCACTGGAGATTTAATGGACGTGATGGAAAAAGTTCTTCACAGAAAGAGTGATTGGACAGTGGAACTGACTGCCAGGGAGTCAAGTCATGGAGATGCTGAGGAAAGAAAGATACGATGCTTTTGTCCACAGCAATAAATCCCCCAGATCTGGATTCTTATCTGCAAAGGCTGCTGGTGACAGGGCTGTGATGTCCAGCACCAGTTGGCCTGTGGCTCCACATTAGCTGCAACAGGGATCCTAATTGTTTTTGAACAAATCCTTAGGAAGGCTGCCAGAAGGCTTCTGACACGCACTAACAACTGGTTTATGGCTCTGCACAAATGTACAAACTCCTGATAGAGGTTAACTGTACTGCATTAGCAATTGTGTTCTATTTGATTATACCACAGGAAGAGAGATGTGATGATTTAGTGATTCGCTTGGGAGCAGTTTGAAAATACTGCAAACTTGACAGATGGCAAAAAGATAGCTTAGCAATGCTGCATTATTCCTACAGTGCTTTAGTCTCTAACACCTTTGCTTGTTCCATGGTAAAACCAAAGCACTAGACCAGCACTTGGCATGGCTCTTTGTTGCAGATTTATCAAAGACACGGTTTCTCACCTGGGAAGGCCTTGCCTTCATTTCCGTACTAGAAATCACAATATTGTCTTTCCAGAACAAACGGGGAGTGCAAGCAGGATGTTCAGCTCCACTGAGTTCAAAGTGCCCGAAGAACGCAACTGCTGCTTGGTTTCTTTGTACTCCACGCAGGAGCTGAAATGAAAATGTGGGTGGTGGGGCACAAAGCCAGTTTGCCTCACAGCCCCCGCTCAGAACAGGCCTTCCTACACCTTTTGATGTGGAAGGCTTTGACGGGGTGCTGGGGGAACAGACAGTCACAAAACCACGAGCTTCCGTGCAGGGTCCCACCACAGAAGAGCACTAAACATGCAAGTCACATTGCAAACAGCTTCAAGGTAAAGGAGTAAGGAGTGGTGAGATCCCAAACCAGCCCCAGGACAAGCAGGGACAGAAGAGAGGCTGGGGCACTGCTCTCAGCAGGCTGGCTGGTGGTCCTGCTCCAAGTAAGAGCCATTGTGGGGCAACGTAGTCCCTTGGGTGAGAGTCAGCTGCCACAGGCTCACTCTTGGTCTCTTCTGCCCGCATGGCTCAGCCTGGTGCCCAAGGGAAGGAGGGGAAAGAGGGCCAGGCAGCGTTAAAATATCTCTGCACTCTTTTATTCAAGGCTTTCTCACTTTCTGGGACCCCTTGCCTGCCTGTGCAGTGCAGCTGTGAACATCACAGGCAGAACAGGGCCTGAGAAAGGATGGCCTGGCCCCCACAACCATCTGCAAACTGTCTTCATTCTCGGGTGTGGAACTGGACTGGGCTCCTGGCACATTCCCATTTCTAGGCTACCAATGGCTATAAACTGTGTCACCATGCCTACCATGTCACATTGTGAGATCTGTCATTCATCTTTTCCTTGTTATTTGCACTTAGTCTTGGTTTTGCCAAAAGAAACATTTTCTGTTCTCCCATCTGCGGAGTCGCTTGTACTCGTTGCCTCCCTGTTTTAATTCTTTCCTCTTTCCATCATATAAGGCAATGCTAGTAGTCTTTTCATTCTAAAAACTATATCCAAAAAAGGAAAAAAAACGCCATGTTTTGGGACTTTGTGTTACTCAAACACGTTCTTCAGGGCAAGCATATTTTATCCATTAAGGAAGAGAATAACTTTCACACTGCGACTTACAAGCTGCTGTGGGACGATGGAACGAGCAGTTTCAGATATGGTAAAATCATCCACGTGGAAAACCAAACTTTGTTCCAGACAAGATAGCTTTTCTAACCCTGGCATGGAGACCAGTAAATACCCAGTATTTCTGTGACCACCAGTTGTTTGAAGGCAAAGATACATCAACCTTAAAGGAGCGCTTGTGGCCCTGAAGGGCCATTGTGTCACAGAGGTGTCTGAGTAAGATATTTGGTATAATTTGAACTTCAGCTGTTTACCAAGGGATTGAAACAAATCCACACCAGTGGGAATTTCTGAAGCTGCTGAGCTGGTATCTTGGAAGCACCGTGGCACAGAGGAGCTGAAGCTCTGGGCCCCCAGCCCCAAGCCCAGTGAGCTGAAGCATGTCAGACCACAGGGAGCTGCTGGGAAGTGCCAGGCACTGCAGGGTGCTGGGTGAGAGTCCCCCACAGTTACAGCAGTAAGACAGGACAGCCTCTGTTCTGCCTCCATCCTGGATGCCCAAAACTCCCGAGGAAAGGTGGCTCAGGGAGCCTTGTGGGAAGTGGTGGAGGGAAAGTGTTTGTGGTGGCTGTGCCCATCATCCTTTCAAGTGCTTGTTGGGGAGGAAGATTTAGGAGCCTGGAGGGAAAGGTGGTGTGAACTCAGTGTTGTGCTGGCAGTCAGAGACTCTGAGTAGTGGTGGGAAGATGGAAGGGGGCTGCTCTAGGGTGTGTTTCATGGGCTCTGGGGAAAATGGAGATGTCCTGCTTTTTTGTTCTTGTGCATTTTGTTCTTGTTCTTGTCACCACAGCCTTATCTGCTGGCTGTGGTGACAGGAAGTGGGAGGTGATACTCTGAAGGTGTTTCGAGTAATGGTGGGGTGTTACATGGTTTTCAGAGAAGAATGGCTCCGTCTCATTTTCCGCCTGGTGTTTCAGTGAAGGAGTGCCGGAGGATTAGTCAGACGTGACTCCTCTGGAGGAGATGTGCTTACACTGCTAACTGCAGGGTGGCTGAAGTTGTGTCTGCAGCCTTTGGCAGGTCTGGGTGAGTTTGCCGTGCTCATGCCCACAGCTGAGTCTGAGCTGTCTCTGTTCTGTAACACCCTGTGTCAGAGTACATTAGCCCAGGTCTAGCACTTGCTGAAGCACACGCGGAGCTCTTGGGAGACGCGGAGCACGGATAAAGCTTGCTCATCTATACGAGAGGAGTACCTGTTTAGAGAGGTACCTAACTAGCTCTAAATGAACCAGCTTAGCCACCAAGCACAGCCCAGCTGTGCAGCACAGTAAATTACCCCATTTGGAATGCCTGTGTGTCTGGGTGTGACGGCTTGCCAGCTCACAGCATCCATGAGCTGCTCCCTTCCCCTTGGCCACCAGCCCTCGGGAGAAGCGGGCCTTTCTGTGCTTGGGGACCAAGGAATCCTTTCTGATGGCGTGTGACAGAGCAAAAGCCTTTGGTCTGCACATCACTGCTCTCTGCAGATGCCTGAGATGGGCATTTAGGGGAGGGGGTTCAGCTGTGTTTTGCTGGGTGTCTTTGAGAGGCTTCATGCGTCACAGGTTAAAGCCTTGCATTGTGCATCCAAAGGCTGTGGTGCATCCAAAGGCTGTGGTGCATCCAAAGGCTGTGGTGCATCCAAAGGCTGTGCCTCTGGCTGTAGTGTTCCCACAGCTGCCCTGTCCTGCTGCCCTTTGTGCCCCCATGCCTTTATTTCTCCTGCCTTGTTCATGCTTTGTCCAGTCTGCCCAGGGCAGAGGCAGTCATGCACATGCTGTGTGCAGGAATTAAGTCTTTACGGAATGCAGAGGAGGTTGTTTCATGCTATCACTGATAATAAACAATGTCACAAAATAGCAACAAATTGATTTTTTTAATCATTTCATCTTCTTCCCCTACTATTACATGGGATTATTCTGTCTGTTAACCTTTCAAGCTATGGTGCTAATTTGTTTTATTGCTTAAAAACCAACGTGAATTTCCCTGAGGCTGTTCCAGAAATTGCTTGCTTTGTTATCAAAGGATCAACAATTCACTGAAGACATCTGCTTTTTTTTTCCTCCTCAAGCTATTTTAAGAATTATATAGAGACATGTACAAGGAAGAACTATTGAAACAGTTGAGAAAGTCCTGCCCTTCTTGTAACAAGCTGTTCATGGTGCTGTGCAACAGCTGAACTATCCCAAACTGCTTGCTCGTCCCTGGAATGTTGTCTTGTCCCAGGCACCCAATCCAACTCTTGGCACAGAGACTTAAGATTTGTATTTTCTTCCCTGTTATACTATAAACTGAGCAGAGCCAGGAAAATGATGCTGAGGGAGATTTCCAGCGAGTACTGGGTTGGTTGGCCGATTTAGTGATGGCACCTAACTTCCCTCCTCACAGGTTTTCATCCCACAGATGAGAAAGGCTAACACCGCAAGCGTGAAACGAGTAATAAATACATTTGTAGACAGCTGGCTGGTGTGTGGAACTCCCTGCTGCAGTCAGGATGTAGCAGGCGTGAGTAATGTTGGTGCTTTCACCTCTACAGTGCTCTTCCGAGCATGAATCTGCTGCGACTCCCCATTGGCAGGAATCCATTTCCCTGAAAAGCAGGCACTTCTTTCCAACATTGTGTTACAGCGGAAGAGGGAAGGACATAGAACTAAACCTAGTCTGAGCTGTGTTGAGTATTTCTGTGCTCCTCTGCTGCTCGTGCTTTGTGCCTTAAGCTTTTGCATTTGCTTGAGTTTAGCCTTTCAGAGTGCCCTTTTGACTGAAGCTTTGCTTTCCCCATGAAGCTGCAGGAGCAGTGTTTTGGGTACAAGCTATTCTTCCTGCCTTTAGATTTATGTCAGACACAGAGTTTTTTCTGCCATGCAATCCTATCCAGGGTTCACCAAAGACACGTTGTAATTAGTTCATTTGTTTGACATGATGCTTTTCAAGTACCTGCAGTGTGCAATTGTCACCTGCTCAGGTCTGCTCTGGTTGTGTTGCTCTTCTCTTTGTTCTCACTCGTCTTTATGATTTAATTGGAATTCAGCAACGACCCTGACGGAAATGAAGAGAAGGATTCAGGCAGGAGAAGGCAAGGAATGTGAAAATGAAGCATGGTAGAAAGGAAGCTTTTGTAAATTGGATGCCACAGAAGGTGAAATCGAAGCAAGTTGCTTTTCCTGGAAGCATCTGATTTCATTCTTCATCTGCTTAGTGAACTTAATGAGTGCAGCTGTCATTAACACTGAGGTTGTTTCACATGACCCATTTTGTCTGCCTAACACCTCTGAGTCGTGTAAACATCTCTGCCAGGGAAATGGGGCTCCTGGAGAGCAGCTTCCGAGGGTATGGCAGAGCCACCTTCCCCACCTGGGCCTGGTGGCCAGAACAACTCCACAGCTACACTCCTGCATCTCACGCGGTGATTTTGGCTGGCGGGGAATTAAGCTAACCCCTGTCTCCTTGAAAAATTTGATAAAGGTTTGGAATTGTTTCTGCTACATGAGTGACCCACCAACCCAATCGAAGAGACCTCATGTGATTTTCATGTCTCTGACCGACTATTTCACGTATGGTTTTCTAAAGTCTGTAACCCTCTTCAGTTAAATTCATGGGATGTTTTAATTTTTTTAATTAAAAATAAAATCACTGGTTTTGCAAGGGAATTTTTAGCAATAAGATGTGCTTTCCTGTGTCTGTAAACCAGGAATAACCCTTTCCATGTGTGACAGTAATAACCTAGCAGCTGAAAAAAAAAAGCTAAAATTTTCATCGTGGGGAAAGAAGTCCATCTCTGAGCTGTTGGCTTTGGCAATATGGAACTAGTTTATCAAAGAACTCTTTCTATATTTAGCAGATTTTATATATGTTATATTTTACATTTATAAACATGTAGGAATAATATATATATATATATAAATAGAACTTTTCTTTTTAATACAAATTTTTCCTGCATTTTGCTTGCTGATCACTAATACATCTGCGTTGGAAAGCAAACATCTGCCATCTTCTCCATGTGTGATTTCAGCTATGAAAACAGAAAAGTGGTTTTATTATGCTCCTTGTAAAGCTATTTGCTTGGAGACCGAGGTTCTCTTTCTGATTCAGTGTCATTGCATCTTCTGGAACAAACAAAAGGAAAAGAAAAACAGAAGAGAGTTACAGAACAGCAGTAGTTTTTTTAACTGGAAGCAATGTACCAATTATTCCATCTGGCTAGGTTGACACCTTTTTAGAGTTTACTGCTCGTTTGGAAATGAGAGTCACAATTCCCTTGTGCAAAATGCTTTCATCCTTCTCGTCAGAAGAGCTGACAAGAAAGCCCAGATCTCGCAGGGCTTCAGGGCAGCTCTGGGCTGGGCCGGCTGGGAATGTCCCTTCCCTGCAGCCAGGAGAGAAATGTGCCCAAAACCAGGGTGCCACAGAGCCCCTCCCACACACACAAAAAAATTGTCAGTGTCATCACATCAAAATTTTATGTAGATTGGGGCTGATGTTGATGGATTTCTTTCATTTAATTGAGGGAATTGAATCACTGTCAACAAGTATTTTAAATTAAGAAAGCATCACCCAAAACGACCTTTATTTTCAAGTAAGTTGTTCTAGTGGATGGAATGGAAGTGCCAATACTCTCAATTCATGTTAACAAAATGCTTGGTGTCATTATTTCAAAAATAATTATTTCAAAATGGATCTCCCAGTTGGCTTTAACTCCATTAATATGTATTTTTGGGGAAGGTCTGGAATCTTCAGAAATCTCTCTTCCAGTATTCCCTTGAAGGACCTCGAGAAGCTTTAAGGGTGCTGATACTCTGTGCCCCTGGACTGGAGGGGCGAGCACTGCTGCAATGGAAGCAGTTTGGTGCTCAGACACAGCTGCTCCACACGGATCCCGCTCCTGGCCACACTGCCAAGCTCCAATATTCCAGACACTGGATTGTGACAGCTGTCAGTCAAACCCAGCTGAGCGTCAGCTGGCAAAATGCCACCGTACACTGCTGCCTGTAGCAGCGCTGAATTGTGCCCAATTGTCATAAAACACAGCGAATTTAAAGCATCTCAGTGTCACAGCTTCATTTCTAAAGAGGTGGTGTGGAGAGCAGTGTATGGAGCTACGAAGGCTCGGCAAGTTGTTGCCTCTGGACCATGGGGCAAACCAAATCATCGTGGACTTCTTGTATTTGCACTCATGCTCTGCTTGATGCTGTCCGAGGAACAGGAGGAGCAGGGGGAGCGAAGGGGATGTTTAACTGCCCCTTACCAAAAAAGAAGTTGCATTTCCTCAAGAAGTTCTGGTTTAAACAGGTTGGCATTCCCCGCAGGAAGCATCTGTTGGGGTTGAAAATTTCCAGAGAGCTCCGGTGCAAAACAACGTGATTAAATTTCAGAACTCCTTTAAGACTGCAAGACTGGGGGGGATTTGCTCACAGAGAGGTGCAAGCAGACTCAAGGATTTGCTTTGGAAATGGAATTCAAGAAGGAACTTGTTTGACAGCTACGTATTAAAACCGTAACTGCAGAATCTTCCATTCTGAAATTAGCCTCCCTGCTCCTCTTTTCTCCCTGTCTTATTTGTCTCTTCCTTCTATCTCCACAGGAGTGGTCTTGTGCAGGAATTTCTAACCAGCTATCTCCCACCATGTCTTGTGTATGTTTTGGGCAAAGAGGACTTTAGCCTAAGGATCAGATGATTTACAGAGCGGAAAAATATTGCTTTATAATAAAAGGAGGATATTGAATAAACCCCAGATTTAATACCCGACCTAACAGAACGCCCTGATGAATGTAATTGCATTTTAAGCATTCTGATTGAATTTTTGATCCATATTGCATTTGTTTTGCTTGTGAATCTTTTATGGGGGAAAAAAAAAAGTGTCTGGAGATTAAAGGATTACCAAGTTCTTAAGAAGCCAAGGCAGCTGCTAAAGCATCTGAATATTCTTGCCTAAATTTGGTGGGAAAGCTGTATTAATACTTTCTATTCTAGCAAACCCAAATGGCCCAGGGGAAGGGGGACAAGGGAGGAGAGCTGTAAGGGACAATTGTTTCTCCAGGTGAACAAACTGCAAAGTATTAGCAAGAGCTGGAACGAAACAGTGCTGTAATTGAAATAAGAACTCATCTGAACTGATTATGGGGGAGGATGAGGCTTCTCTTTTTTTCACTCTAATTTTCTGATGAGGTGGAAAGGGTGAGCAGCACACTCAGTTCATGAGAGTTACTCATTTCTGTTCTCCCTTAGTGGCAGGGAGTGTGGGCAACGTGCTGGAGCCTTTAACCCCCAAAAGTGAGGTTCCTGCAGGGGACACGGAGACAACTGCTTTTACAAAAGGGGTTTCAGCTGCAGGTAGGGCTTCAGCAAGCACCTTCAGCACTGAGAATAAGTGATAGGTTTACCCAGAGGAAGTGATTGAAGTCTTTTAGGGTTCAGAGTTCTTTTAGGCAAGCAGAGCACAAAGTGGCTCTGCTTTACACACGCACAGGGCTGTGGGGAGCTGTGAAACTCTGGTACTGACCAGGAAACTCATTCTCTGCTTGTGCAAGACACTGGTGATTGTTCGGTCCAAATGGCCATTGCACGTGCGTGTGAAAAAGAAGCAAATAAGCTGCTTCTGTTTGGCTGCACACAGGAGCAAACTCATCATCTCCCAAGGACAGAAAAAATCCTACTGAGCACTGTGAGATCCAGGGAGGACTTTCAGGGCTCTCCCAAATCGAAGGTGTGTTTTAGCAAATGCTGGCTGCCTCTTGAAATCTGCTCCTAGCTGAGCAAAACCTCAAAGCAGAGCTTAAGAAGCCAGATCAAGACACACGATAAGCAAAAGGCAAACTCAGCGGTGCTGATGGGGAATGGCTTTTGGCTGGTGGTTTTTGATCTGTGAGAGCAAGAGGTCACATCAGTTGTGGCTGAAATTCAAAATAAAGTGCCATACTTCTGTTGCTCTGAAATGATACAAGCAATATTATTTTTAGTGCTCCAAAACCGTAGGTTTCATATTTTATTGGTAGCACCACATTAAAATATGCTTAGCGTCATTTCTGTGCCAGTCAAAGCTTCAAAAAACATTGAAAGTGAGGACAGACCTACAGAGCTGAACAACAAAAGGAGCATTGGGAAAAAATGCCCAGGGAAAGAATTTTTAAATTTTTTCTGTCTAGTCTTTTGATTAGACACACAACACTGGGGTTTGGGGGAAGGCGTTTTCTCCAAGTCTGGAGTAGGTGCATGAGGTCTGCAGATATTTCTGAATGCCAGACTTTCCAAATCAATTGGAGGTGGGGAAAATCCCCGAGAACATTGTAAAGTCCCAAGTGGTTTTGTTCGGGACAAAGAAACCCCTTAGGCATGAGGGCAGGGGTAAAAACCTGCATTAGACCTAGAGACCAGTTAAATATTTCCAGGGGAAAACTGTTGCCTGGGTGAGACCTCTGGCTTGGTTTAAAACCAGCCTGAAGTGAAGCATTTTGAACCTTCTGCCCAGTTCATGCTGGGCAAAACCCATAACCAGAGTTGCAGGTTCATGACTGTTCCTCCATTCTTTTTTTTTTTTTTTTTTTCCCCTTAAAATTCCTGTGAGGTGTTTAGGGTTGAAGTTTGGACTGCATAGTGGAGATATCTGAAGTAGTCATTCCATATACAGTTGCCTTTGGGCAAATTTTATATCCCCAGGCATGTTGTTTAGGCTTGTTTGTCATTTTCTGGCAGCAGAAAGATAGACATACTCTGAGAAAAGGGACAGCCTGCTTTGGTTGTGACCAGAATCTGAAATTCTCTGATCTTGTGGCACTCTTGGTTTTGGTGAACTTTCCCAGCCAAGTGCAGGAATTGAAAATGGATTTCTGTGCGTACTGTGAATGTGTTTCAGGTGTGGTTACATCTAATCAGATCACTTTGGTTTGATAAAGTGCGCTGATAATAAAATGCATCAGATAGTGTGTTTATAATCTATATACAGCTGAAAGTGCTGGGTGCCTTTGAAACTCCTCACAGCAAACCCTGCATCAAATGGAAGGAGTGAAAAAGGCCTGGCTGACGTGCCAGTCTCACCCACAGCTGCGATGTCCTGGCCTCAGGGCTGCCATCTCCTAATCCCATTTCTGCCATCTCGACCCCCCTCGCATCCATTTGGATGTGCAGGGGTGATCCAGTTCCAGCGGCACTCCGGGTGCATTTATAGTCTTCCTTTTTGAGGTTGTTGATGGATGGAAGCAATCAGCTCTGAAAACTTTGGCTTCCACATGTAAAGGACAGCAACTGAGAGGAAAAATGCCATTCCACCCATTCCAGGTGCAGTGGGAGCACCTGGATAAACCCTTCTTATCTCCTGCATGAGTCTTTCCTGAGGCCAAATGGGGCAAAGTTTTTAAAAGAAGAAAAGATACAAAAAAGTGGTCGTTTCTTCCATTACTTTTTTCCCTCCCCATTATACATCCTCCTGGTTGTCTGGTTTTTACTGACCAGTTTGCCTAGATTAGGGCAGTATGAAATCTAAGCTCTACAAGTCATTGGGAATGCAATTGAGAATAGCCACAGTCTTCTGCTAGGCTCTAATAATTCCTATTTGGATTTGCTTGTGTCTGTCAGTGCTTTGCTTATTATGATTATAATGCTTACGGAAATGGAGCTTAGCATCTTTTTTTTTGGTTGCTAAAAGAAAAGGATCCTTAAGCCCCATGTATTGAAATGAACTCATGTAATTCATAGGAGCTAAGGGATGAAATAATACAGGATCATCGTTATTTTTGCCCAGAAAAAAAATGACGTTAATCCCGCCATCCCTGCATTGCTAGCAGGAGTCACTAAAGGAAATCACCCAGGTCCTTTGGCAATAATTTTGTAGCGAGATTTTTGCTCTTCCCTGACCTCTGCTCTGCTGTGATGGGAAGGAAAGGGAGGGAATGGGAGATAAGCGAAGGTGTTGCTCCACGCTGGGCAATCAGAACATGTGAACCAAGCTGTCCCTGTCACGCTCAGAGCAAAGCCAGCGTGAGGATCCCCTCCCTAAGAGTCGGAGCTGCTCCTCAGCTTCACTCTGCAGCAGTGGCATGGAGGAAACAAAACCAGCTAATTAATGACCTAATTCTGATGGGTCAGACAGGTTTGTTTATGAAATGACCAATTCCCCCAGCATCAGTCTGCTGGTCATGAGCAATTTACAATATCTAGTGGTCAAATTTACTGTTTTTCCATTCAAAAGAATGCTGCTGATCCTACTGCAGGTGTTAGTGCTGTGAGAAATAATCATTAATAGGTTCAGAATGCGCAGTTGGCACTGTGACATCTTATTAAAAGCCAAGATTTGCCCAGGCTAATGTTCTAATGGTAAACTTTTTCTAAATATAATTAGATGTTGGTGTTAAACCAAGAAGTACACCTGATGTGTGATTTGGAGTCACAGATGACTCAGAAGTCAATGAATGCACTTTATTAATTTCTTATGGGAACTGGAAGGTTGGGGGAACAGCACGGGAAGGGTGCCCAAATAATGCAGTTTTAAACCAGCGTGGTTTATATTCAAGTCTAAGTTTGCAGTAAGAGAACTGTGAAGTGGGGTCCCAAAACGCTTTGTGAAAGCTGTCCCCCCTTACTTGTTGCCTGGACCCTGTGATTTTACTGAAGTGTAAAAGATGGGGCTGGTCAGTGGAGCCCAGGCACCATTTGTGGGGCTCAAGTGATGATGCTCAGCTTTTGGATTAAAAGAAAGAGAAGGCGCTGTGGTACAGAAGGAACAGAACAACATATATCTCAAAGGCTCAAAAACTAGGTGAGAAACAGAATCTATCTTCAGTGAAAAGACAAGAAAGAAGAACGCCAAACCCTTCGAATTTTTGAACCATTCATGGGAGTTTTGGGGGCTTTTACACTGAAGAGTTAAGCTTGGCCTTGCTAACCCTGTTAATGGATGTTGCTGCTCCCTGGGCTTATCTTGTTCAGCAGGAAAGGAGGAAATGAAGCAGGCCAGAGGAGAAGCTCTGTAGCAAAAGGGACGGGAGCCATGGCCTCTCTAGGAAGGGAGGAGGTGGAGGTGCCTATCAGTTCTCTGCAGATTTGACGCCTACCCTCAAATGTAGTCTGAAATTTTCAAAATGTCAGCTTTGCAAAACAACCTTTCTCCAACTTTCCTGCTCCTCAGCTGTGGCAGGCAGCACAGCATTTGTCCTTTTTACATCTTTTTATGTCACAAGTTATAACACAGTTAGGGTGAAAAGAAGGAAGAACATTTAATTACTGGGAAATAATAAAAGTCTGGGAATCAGAATATTTGAAGAGTCCCAGTCCCTGTTTTACAGGAAACTGGTTTCTCTTTTAAAGCCTTTGCTGCTTCACATAGATATGATTAATCAGACAGCTTATGCTCAGGTTCCTTTTGCTACTATGATTGCTTGTCCTAATGCAAAATGTGCTTGTAAGAGCTCCACAAGTGGTATGTGTTGGTCCTAAATGTAATTCACTTTGCAAGAAGGATAAAAACCTTCTACAGAGAGAGGGGTTCTTGGAGCTGAGCTCACATTTTTTGAGGGGATAGCCTTGATCGCCTAAAAGGGTTCACTGCAAACTGTTGAAAAGCAAATACTTGTGGGTAAAAAGCCCTGTGTGACGTGCTTCAATTACTCTCTCTCAGCTGTATTGTGATATTGCTGTACACCGTAAGCTGTGGCCCCACTTACCCTGAGGTTGCTTGGTTAAAGGAATGGTTGCCAAAGTGTGATTTTCAAAATTGTTAGACCTGGAATATCAGCTGTTCATCATTCAGGATAGCAGCCAGGTTCTAGATTTCCTGTCTTGTTTAATCTTCTAAATAATAGTTTATTCTTTTCAGAAACATTTCACGAACTTCCCCTGTCACGAAACAAAAAATGTCTTTTCAAATAGCTTGACACAAAGTCCTGCTTTGGGCTTCTGTTTTCATAAGGTGCTTTGGGGGGTCAGAGCTGACATTCCTCAAAGTAGCCTGTGTTTTCAAGAGCAGTGGTTATTTTCCCCTCTAGAAATTAGTCCCCTTCTCAGCATGTTGACTTATCCCCTTCTGTTACCATTTACTGCTCCTGAAAATCTTGGCCCAGTGGCATAAATAAGAATTCTTTTGAAACCTGGGCTCTAATTAAGGTCCCCTTCCTCCTTTTGCTGAAGTTCATCACTCCCTGTCTGTTCACCATGGTCAGGGAAAGAGATTATTCCCTTTCTCTATGCAGGGAATGACTTTTATCACCTTCCTCCTCCATTCTCTTTTCCTTACACCAAGCAACCCCATTTCTACCTGCCCTTGTAGGTCCCTGCTCACCTCTGATTTTTCCCCTCTGGGTTTTCTCCACGGGTCCCCCTTGTTCTGAAGTGCAGTGCTCCAACTCAGCTGCCAGTTGCGAGGGCAGAGCAGTGCGAAAGAATTATCTCTCTGCACACTGCAGAGCGGTGTTCACCTCTTCCTGTGACAAGGTGTCACAGCTCGTGACGGTGTCTTAGGGCTGAGGATCAAAATGCTTTCCCGAAGAACTCTCCTCTTTCTCCTTCAGTGTTTGTACAGTGGATTATTTCTTTTTAAGGATAGTCCTTGGCACTTGTCCCCGTGAATTTTGTTCTTTTCCGACTACTTTTTTTTTTTGATGTGTCAGGACCATTTGAATTCTAATTTTATTCCCCTGTATATTTGAGGGGTTTTTACACCTTGACATTGTCTGAAAACATACGAGCATATGTTCTTGTCTGTCCCTCAGGCTGTAGTTGTAGAGAATCACAGTAAGGCTCCGTGCAGGGCTCCGTTTTGACCTCAAGACATCAGAAGCTGTTCCCTGCACACAACCCGCTACTCAACCAGCTTCCACCCACCCCCAAAGCTTTCCCAAGACCTTCTTTCCATAGTCTGCTTATAAAAGTATTAGGCAGAACAGCCTCACATTCCATCTCGAGTACAAGAATGTGTATTTGCTAAAAAGATTCCGTGTTTTTTTGAAGTGTTGGCCTTCTGCAGTGAGCCAGGGGCTCCCGAGGTGAGCACCCCTGTGATGTTCCACGCTCTCCTGCTGGGCTGGCTGGGGGGAGGCAGCGCTTCAGGCACAGCAGCTCTTCCCACAGGCACCTGCAGAGAACAGAAATGCTTTAATCAGGGCTGGAGCAGGGAGTGTGTCATGGATTCCTGGCCGGCGCTTCTGATCTCCCACGGAGGAGCCGTTCTAATTGAGGTGGGACTGGACAGAGCTGCTGCTCCTCAAAACGGGCTCATGTTTGGGTCTGTGTGAAAGGACAAGCTGCAGGTGTTGGGGAAGGACACACGGAGCTGGACTCCAGGCTTCTTCAGAGGGATTGTGCCGAGAGCCTCGAGGCACCCCTGCCCTCTGCGAACACAGATCCAGGCTGCAGCACTCACGGCAGCATAAACCCACCTAATTTTTTTTTTTTTTCACATGGTGGCTTCTTCTCCAGAGGAAATAAATATTTGTGTCATATAGAAGGTTAAGGAACATAAAATGAAAGACTGGCCAACCTCACAAGGCTGTACTGTTTATCAGAAAATCAAGATGCTGGCTCTGGGTTCGAAGTGGTGTCCCAGGCTGTGTGAGCACAGGGAGGCATCAGGCTGTTACTGCACTTAGTCCTTGTGAGAAAAATGGGCCATTTTGCTGTGTTTGGTACGGTGCTAACTCTACCATCTGCGTATCACTATTAGAAGAAAATGTTTGCAGCTGAAAATACTGGTCACGTGAAATTCCTGCTTTTGCCGAGTGTTTGCTTACTTTGCAGGGGAAATTATCAGTGCCGCATTTTTTTAGAGGAACAATGTCCCTGCTTTAGGCCTCATGAAGGTCCAGCCCCACTGAGAGGCCTGAGGCAGGTCTCTAAATTTACACTGTCCTTTATCAGTCCATCCCGGCTGACAAACATTTCCAAATAATGATGTGGGAATTGTGGCTCCCACACATCTGGGTGCTGCATCCCTTTGCCTTGCTGGCATTGAACTGTGACCTCCTGAAGTCTGTCCTTAGGTCTCTTTTTGTGATGCCTCCAGTGCTGTGGGGTTCCCACAGACACTGTACGTCTCTGTACTGCTGTTGGACACAGAGATGCGAGATGGCTGAGGCTCCTGAGAACCTCTGACTCCTCAAGTTCAGTTGCACAGGCCTAAATTTTGGGCTCGGAGCAGAACCCACGCCAGCGTGGACAGAGGTTAAACACGGAGCGTTGTGCTGAGCAGGTGGGAAGGAGAGGTGAGCAGTTGTCATTTGGGAGGGTCAGAATAATTTGAGAAAAAAACCAACCCATTCCAAGAGCCGTGGATTTTTCTGAATGTTTAATCCTGTGTATGAAAAGTGTTATTTGTCAGCAGCAGGTTAAAGGGAACAGCGCACTCGGCGAGCTGCTGAGCAGTGAAACTGGGAGGTAGTGATGCAGATCAGCCATTAGTTAGAGTTTGCTGCCTTGGGTGTTGCTCTGCTCTGCAACTGCCGTCTCAAATGGTTTATTTGTGTAGAACACAATGACTCCTTTTCTTTTTTCCCTTTTATTTTCATCCTTGGGCCAGTGATTTCAAGGTCTGTGGCATCATGTCCCTGATTTGGGAAGCAGAGTGACCATTGCTCCTAGGCCGGTGCTGGTGAAGGTTTTGTCACAGACCCTGTGGATCTGTGCTGGGTGGGATGGAGAGGTGCCTCTCATGGATCAGGGAATGCTGCTGAAGCCTGCAGCACTTGCTGCCTTGCCTTCCCTTGCCCGGTGTTGAAAAAAGTTCATCTGATGCCTTCACTGCAGAGGCTTTTCCCTTTTACAAGTTTGTATACCTTCTCTTTCCTCTAGTTTTGAGGGGTTTTTTAATCAATTTTCTGTTTGTGTTTATTCTTGGCTTTCTGAAAAAGCAGCAGAGGATTTTGTGTATACAGCAGCAGAGTTAAAACAAAATAGTAGGATTTAATTACAGGTTGGCAAGTCAATAATGTTATTTATAACACACACATTGTATGAGCAATTTCTGTTTCTTAGTCAAATGCTCTTTTCCCACCTGTCTGAAAGTCATTCCTATATTTCTAAATGCTGGTTTAGCTCACTGATTGCAAGTTTAGCAGTTTTATTTGAAGGCTACACCAATATAGGACTTTTCATTCCTTTTTTTCTTTTGCAGGCATGAAAATAATACTAATAAAAACATTTTAGATTTACCCTGTTAAGGGTGGTGGTTCATTTCTTCTGTGGGAACTGCAGAAAAAAGACAAAAGCACCTATTTCAAACTCTAGCCCCTAGGATAGCTACAGAATAGTGTCTTCAATTTAAGAAGAAAAATTTTTGAAATTCCCAAGGGAAGTTTCTGTATTTTTTGGACTGAGTCATTGAAGTGGGATATCAGAGTCATCATTCTTTTTTTTTTTTTTTTTTTAATGGAAGAGCTCAAACGCTTCAAGGAAAAAAACCTGTTAAACGTAGAAAAGAGCAGGGAATGCTATAAACATAGCAGTTCTAATTTAAAGTCAACTTTGTAAAAAAAGTATCTTCTTGTGTATTTTTATTCCATTACGTCTTGCTCCAGTAAATACTCCTGCATTTCTCCACATCTTGTACAAAAGTCTTCAGCAACGAAATGTTTATGCATGTATTGGATTGCAGCCTGCTTTGAGGTGGAAATCAGCTTTCGAGAAAGACTGTGCAACACCGAGTGTCTGTTTGGCGGAGGAGGCTAAAGGGGACATTGCTTGTTAACTGAAAGTGCAAGAGGTGCATTATTTCTCATTTTTGGTATTGGGAAAGAGCTGTGTCTGCTGCTTTGTGGGAACTTTTTTTGGAAATAGTTGGCTGCTTTTTCTCCTTTGATTTTTAAGATTTGATAAACCCTCCACCCAGAGTAAATATATATTTATTTTTTGAAAATATCTTGCTGTTACACTCTTCGTAGGCTGTGCACACAGATGAGTAATCAACATATTTTAAAAGAAAAAAATAAAAAACCAACCTCAATGATTTTCCAGTAATGGAGCTAGCTTTAATCAAAACTTCAAAACATTAATGTTATATTAAAAGCAATCACATTTGCCTTCTCAGGACAATGTGGGTATGAATAAACCAGTTTCTTAGGGAGCTGAAAACAGCAAGATGCCTCCCGGGGCGAGGAGCCAAGGTGCATATTAGTTGTTTAGGCAATGAGCAAACTTGCAAGTTAATAAGAGCACTTAATAATTCTGTTTTAGAGCTGAACCGCTGCTGCAGTGGTGGGAGGCCCAAGGTCTCGAGGCACGGCGGTGCTGGAGCCCCGGCCCTCGGAGGAGCAGGCAGCAGGAAGATGAAAGATCCTCCCCAGAGCCGCCGTGACGTGCGCGTCCAGAATGGGAACAATAAATAATTACTGGGTGGTTCTCACACAGATCTCCCAGAGCTTCTCAGAGAACAGGAGGTGTGGATTTTGTTGCCTGCACTGTCGCACACAGGCCGAAGCGTTTTTCTTGTTCCAGCTCCACAGTAGCCTGCGGAGCAGCCTTTCCCCAGCCAGAATGTAACGGAGCACCTTATGATTTGAGGTTAAGACAATGTTCTTTGTTCTCCTAGCCCCGGGGAGCCTTTGACAAAGAGTTTAAAACGGGAGCCTTCCAGACTTCCCCTGCTTGCCTGATGAAGCAGCCGTTATTTTTCTATCTGCTGGTTTTGGCTGGCAGAGGATCTCACGTTGTCAGCGTCTGTAGCTGAGCAGCACCGTCAGGAGTCAGGGACTTGCTGCTGTGTCTGCACCACCAGTAGAGGCCAGGACAGGGAGAACCTGCCCAAGGGAGCAGAACATTTTGTGGCACAGCAAGAAAATTACACCTGGGTCTTCTGGGTCCCAGAGCTTGCTCCAGCCACCAACGAGTTCTGCCCTCAGGAATATAGCTCTGCTCTCCTCTTGTGGCATGGTGACCACAGTTACTCTGCTACAAGGTGTGTGATAAAGTAAATTAAAAAAAAAAACAAAAAACCCACAAGGAACCTAGGAGTCAATAAACCACAGGGCTTCTGGAAAAACTGGGGTTTTACCTTGGGAAATGGGGTTCTCTTTATCAGGTAAAGATCAGAGATGGTTTGGCTTTAGTAGATGAGGATCAGGAATGCAGGAAACATGGATCTATTTCCCTTTGAGAGATGTTCCATGATATACTTCATGCAGTACTTTTTCAAAGGTAAGTTAGTTGACCTGGACCATTTAGGGCTATAATCAAGAAGTAAAAACTTATGGTTCTGGTCTTACATCCAAAGAAGGCTGTTGTAGAATTACAGCGCATACTGAGAAAGGCAACTCAAATGATCCAGGTGCATGGAGCTGCTGCTTTATGAGGAGTGTCTAAAAAGCCTGAGATTTCACTTTGGAGAGTTGAAGGCTGTGTGATTTTCATTTGAAAAATCAGGAAGGCAGTGGATGAGTTGGATTTAGAATTACTGATCACTAAATGCTGCGATGCTAGAGCATGGGGCACTCGGTGGAAATAAGTACAAGATTGATTTGGAAGAGATAAAAGAAAGGGTTAATTTGAACAAGAGGTGGTGAACACCTGGGACTCACTGCCCTGTGAGTCTGCAAAGACAGGTACTGCCAGCAGGCTCCAAAGGGCTCGGCCAAGCTCAGTGGAGGACAGGTCCATAAACGGGCAGGAAGGGACCTGACACCCCCAAAGCAACACCTGCGGGTACAGGGGGATGTTGAAGGAGAAGCCAGGCTACCTCCTCTCCCAAAGGACCAGCCCTTTTGCCACACAGATTGGACTGCTAGGCCATTGGCATGTCCCAGCAGGACTTTTCTGGTGCTTAACAGACACATTGGACACCTTCCACAAGTGCCCAGTTCACACGCAGTTGGTGTTGCAAATACATGCACCACAGCCCACTGCATTTTCTTCGTTAGGCTCTTGTTTTACACCGGGAAGGAGACAGGAGCTGCTCAGAACCCTGCAAGTTTTCTGATTTTCCGTGTGAATGCTTCCCTGTTCCACAATCCACGAGGAAGCCTGTTACCCATCACCCTGCTTTGGCAGAAGTGGTGCAGTAGCCCAGGCAGGGAGCAGGAGGTAACACCGAATCTCTCAGGTGACTCGGCCGTCTCAGGTGGCTCCAGCTGTTGTTCTTTTAGTAAAAAGGGAGGTGAATTCAGTGATAGTGAGAAGAAATTACTCCCTAAGTTATTAGGGCCAAAAAGGCATCATCACATTAGGAACTATTCTTAGCGTCCCTGACAGCTGTTTTGTCTGTCTCCTTGAAAACTTGAAAGCTTGCTGTGTAAAATTGTTGTGCATTATCTTGAACAAGTAGCTTGGAATTCACTCAGAGTGAATATGCCAAACTTCCCAAAGATGTGGAGGTTTCAGGCAAATATCATGAAAATAAGTATTTATCACGCAGTGCTGTCATCCCATGTCTTAAAGACATCAGGAAGCCCTTTCATGACCTTTCTTGTGAAAAGGTAATGAGGAAAAAATTTCTTGGCTTTTTATGGGTTTCTAATCAAAATGATAATGTGAAAAAGCAGTTGACTCTCTCATAGTGTGTTTTATTTCAGTCCTCTCTGCTAGTTTTGTGCAACTGCTAATATCTCATTATCATCATATTCTCCTGTCAAGATTTCGAGGCAGGAGGGAGCTTTCTGACAGGACAACCTTACTATTGCCTGGGGAAGCATATTTTTAGTTTCCCAAGATAATGCACACTTTCTTTTTAGATTCTGCGTATTTTGAGAAAAGATCTTAATTAGAGCTAGCTCTGAACATGATGAAAATGCAAAACCTGTTCGTTTCAGTTTCCATGCAGTCCATTTTTTGCAAGACATTTTGAGCAGAAAGAGCAGAAAATACTCTTATAATTAAGTAATATCCTAAATATTCCCTTTACAGTAATACTCCTGTTTTAGCAGTTACCCCTTTTTCTCACTCCCAGCTGGGAACGTGTTTTTCTGTTCTTCATTATGCCCTACAGAGTGTTTTGAGCCTCAATGGTGGAAGGACAGATAATTTCAGGGCTTGTCCTGTGGGTTTTTTCTGGAACGTGAGACTGCCTAAGTGGGACCCTGGCAAAGCTGCAAGTGAATCACGTTCAGTGGCAATATGTGCTTCCTTCAGAACTGGAGTGATTTTGTAGGGGAGGCTGTTTCAGCAGAAGTTACTTTGGGGATTTCCTAACTCTCCCAGGACAGTTCTGCTGATGCACTATCTCAGCTTTTTATTTTAAAAATACGTTTTGCTTTGAATATTTTCCTTTGTAATATATATTTAATTTTTCTGAGGGCAAATCAAAAGGAAATATTTACATTTGCTGAAATGAAATGCTTCAAGTGATCTGAAAGAGGGATTTTTTTTTTTTTTTTT